>JAFIDM010031737.1:11433-32927 GCA_023159025.1 Thereuonema tuberculata | reverse complement strand
AATTCAAATCCTTGGATAGCGCTCAGGCTACCACAAAAGGAATTTGAACACAATATTTTTTTCTTTTCTTTTCTTTGTGGTCAAATTCCTTTTGTGGTAGCCTGAGCGCTATCCAAGGATTTGAATTCCACATTTGATTCTTGTTTTTTATTTTCTTACTTTTAGTTATTGAGGGGTCACTGTTTCCATCATGTAAATGCTTTTAACAATGCATGGCATCCAAAGGTTTTAAAATAATTAAGCAAAAGTTAATTGCCCAGTAATTTATATTACTTAATTTCTTCCTTTTTCTCTGGCATGACGGTTTATTTGGGTTCTTTCCCCCGTTGTGTTAATAGGGATTTACATAGGGGCCTACTTAGGGCCTACTTCTTGACTTACTATTATGGAAGATTTATTTTATCGATTTAGTATCTGCAGATCGAAAATGATCGAGAGGGCATCATCGATTTACCGTCCTTTGCTGATGACACGGTAATTTTTATTAGTGCCCTTCTATTAGAAAGATTGAGATTTTATGGGACTCTTTTTTGACCTATTTTGAGTATGTGGGCACATGATAATACAATTAATGAAAGTAAGACGGCAGCTTTGTTTTGTTCAGCTAGAAAAGTTACCAAGAGACCCCTTTTGAAAATTAATAATGGTTGAATTAAGTTTTAATTAAATGATAGACAGTTAAATAAAAAAAGCTAATTTATTTAAAATTTTTACTTTATTTGATTTTTTGTGAGAATCTATTAATTAATAGATTATTTATTTAATCTTCACTAAAATTTACTTTAAAAATCTTCAAAATGTTAAGTTAAAAAAAAGAAAAACTCCCATTCCATGAAAACAAAAAACAACTACTTCTTGAATTCAGAGTGGTTTGTTATTTTCTAGATCAGTGGTTCTCAAACTGTGCGCTGCAGAGCTCTGGGGCGTCTTGGTTGGCTTACAAGGGCGCCACGAAATATATTCCATGGGTTTGAAGTATGGTAGGGAAGGTACACTTTTCTATAAGAGGAAAAACACGAATATGCCAACGACTTCGTGGAAATAGTTTTTGGGTAAAAGTAGCATACTCGTGTGATATCTTTGAAAAGTTAAGTGCGTTGAATCGTTCCCTGCAGAGAAACAACATGCACATTTGAAATTGGTTGAGATGATTGCACCTTTCGGTAAAAAATTATATCTATGAAGAAGAAAAAAGAATGAAGATGATGGCAAAGATTGTTTTCCCTTGTTGTTGTAGTTTATGAACTTCAATGAAGTTGATTTCTCTTGCAACATTTCTTTTTGAAGATCACAGAAGATAATATCGACAAGACCTATTCAAACAAAATTTGGCAGGACGGAACTGACTGAAATTTGGATGTCAGTAAATGATGAATCTCCACTCCTAAGCGGTAAAGCTCAGCGAATCTTAATTCCATTTGCGATGTCTTATTTGTGTGAAGCTGGGTTTTCGGCGGTCACTGGGATAAAAAATAAGTGGAAAATAAACGTGGAACAGAAAACATAGGTGGCTGTGTCCGGTTTGATTCCAATATTTAAGAAGATGTGTAGTGAGCAACCAGACTCACCTATCTATTAATTACGATTTATTTATTCAACGATATGATTGTTCAAAATTTGTACTTATTTAATACTTTTTACTTAAATTCTTTGTGAATTTGAAATTCGTTTTTCATTTTATTTTTTTAACTTATCAACCTAACTTTCACAGTGCAACAAAGGTAGACCTATGCTCTATCTTGGGGCGCCGTGGAAAAATTCTGATACACTAAGGGCGCTGTGAATCGAAAAACTTTAGGAACCACTGGTCTGATGAACACTTGAATTGAAAAAAATTGATAGAAATAAAAACTTTTCGAAGCAGGGAGAAGGGTTTTGATTATCAGATAAATCAATTTTTTATAATGCAGTTTTTATTCTTTCTGTCAGTTCAAATATAATGAATTCTTTTCTAGTTATTTCAAAGAATTTTTGTTCAATAGAACAAATTCATTTGAATTCATTCTATTGCAAATTCTAACCTCTTTCGAGAGAAAAGCTTTTTGTTTAATTGTAACTTGACTTGGCACCGAAAATCTGTAAATTTCAATTGAATTCCTATTTTTCTAAGCATGTATATATTCTATATATAAATTTGTTTCTCTAAGAGACATTACTAGAAAAGTCTCAGAAAATTCAGTGAATAGATGAAAAGATCTTTTATCTCTGAGTTATTGAAATGTCACGCAAATTTCAAAACTACTCATTGAATTTTTTTCGCTTTTATTTCTTATGTGAGACTTTCAAATCGATATCTAATGCCAAAGTCCTTTCTTTCATTGTCTATTGAGCTTGATGTAGATCAATTCTCTTAATATTAAAACCGACAAATATAATAGAAGTTAGCAATCCATTGCAAAGGCATTCTCAACAAGAATTCTTGCTTGTTAGGCGACTTCACTTTTTCTTACTGGTTCATAGAAAAAATTTGCAGATTTGCAAGTAATATGTGGGCCATCCGAACCCAGTCTAATAGAATAGATGAATACCGTCTACCAAGAATATTAACTGATAGAAGGAAAAATTTAACAACCAATCCTCAATCTAATCCAACTAAGGAAAATTCCTCTAATTTGTCAATTGCCATCCCCGGTTTGCAGCAAAGTTTTGATAATCAAAGAGGATGGGCAAATCGGGTTTTGTGGTTTTTAGCATTTTTTATATGCACAGGAATGTGCATCTACCAGGTAAAGGATAGAATTGATGAATATTATCGGTTTCCCATCACCAGTGAAGTAAGTAATTAATTACAAATTATAATTTAATGCAACATATTAGTAGTCATTGATTACCCACACCAAAATCTTACCAAGACATTTTTTTTTCACCGATGATTATTATTTTAATAGTAGTATTACAGTAGTATTTTTATCCTTCATCTTAATTAATGAATTTATAAATGAGTTTGAAATTAAGAGGAAGAAATAATTAATAAATAGCTAATCAGAATTTATCATACAAAACGTTAATTGAGTAGAAAATTAAGTTATTTTCAATTATCTTCAAAACTGTATGATATAAAGTCTAGTCTAAAGTTAAACATTATTAAATTTTACATGAGATGAAAAAGGTGGTGTGTTCAGTGTTGTGTAAAAGGAACTCTTGCAATGTAAAAAGCATGGACATCCAGTGAACACAGTGCTATTTAGCGCAAGTAAATATACTAAGCACTTTATCTATTTTAGGGTCATTATAATTATTTATAAAAAGTATCAATGTTAAAAATAAAACTTATTTGCGTAAAAATAACTTTTCATGTTCTCTTTATAAAAATCGTGGTAAGAGATGAGATTTTAAGAGGAAGCTAAAGACTCACAAAGGTTTTTTTTTTCGATAATTTACCACATCTCAAACACTATTGCAGATAAAAACCTGAAATTTTGTAAAATATAAATAAAGGTTTTGTAGTTTCGTTTCTCTCAAAGCATTTTAATTTTAAATTATTAGCTTTAATAATAATAATAATGCCCAAACTTAACACAAAACAAAGTAAGCAATTATCATTTTGCAGAACATCAATTGATATTTTTTTTAATTAAAAATTAAAATAAAAAAATAAACTAATTACAATGTCTGGTATATTTTTCTTATTTTGTTTCTATTAAAAAAAATAATATGTAGATATGATATTCATCACAACGATTTTTTTTTTATTCTTCTCAAATTAAAATTGAAATTTTTTTCAGCCAGATTGAAATAAAGGCTTCGGAATTCTCATAAAAAATTTTAATTGCCAAAATACTGCATATTTTTAAATAAAAATTGTAGTAATTCGCCCCATAAGAAACAATTTTTAATTATACTTTTTAATTTTTGAGCAAAATATGTCAAAATATTGCATTTTTTTATTAAAATTATAATAATTTCCACCTTTAATACTTTTTAATTATAACTAGTCGGCTACCCGTCGCTTCGCTCCGGAAGCCTCCCTTATGTAACGGAAAACAATTTTTTATTTATTAAAAAAAAAACACACACACACAAACACACACAAGTTACATCAAGGAAACTAAAACTAAAATTTTTTAAAAGCTTTTTTTTAATTTAATTTTTGAGGTCTATATTCTCTCAATCTACGACTGCTTTTAGAACCACCTTGTAAATCATATATCTATGATATATTTTTATTTTTTACAGAGATTAGAATGTAGGCCTAGTGGTCTAATGGCTAAGACGTCTAACTTCTGAGCAGTATTCTACCTAATAGAAATAGTGCATCTTTCTTTCTTGACTATCTTTTTTTTTTATTCCTATTGATACTTTTCAGTGGTTTTCGAGTTAGAAATAGTGATGGTTTTTGAGTTACAAATAGTGATTTTTCAGTATTCTACCTAATGAAATACTGCTTCTTATTTCTTGACTCTTTTTTTTTTTTTATTCCAAATGATACTTTTCAGTGGTTTCTGAGTTACAATAGTGTTCAGTATTCTATCTAATAGAAATACTGCTTCTTTCTTTTTTGAGTCTCTTTTTTTATTCTAAGTGGCACTTTTCAGTGGCTTTTGTGTTCCAAATATTGATGGTTTCTGAGTTACAGATAGTAATTTTTCAGTATTCTATCTAATAGAAGTGTCGCTTCATTCTTTTTTGACTCTCATTTTAATTATAATTGTCACTTTTCAGTGACGTTTGAGTTACATTTATTGATGGTTTTTGAGTTGCAAATAATGATTTTTTCGGTATTCCACCTCAAAAAAAGAGTGCTTCTCTCTTTCTTGACTCTGTTTTCTTTACTCCAACATATGGCGTGTACACCCACATATTTTTCAATATCACATAGGATTTGTTTAAGTAAGAATATTTAAAATATTGCAACGTTTCGGCAATTATCGTTCTAATTGTCAGTTTCGAATTACAAATAAACTGACTGATGTGAAATAAATAAACAATCTTGAGATTCAAAAAAAAGATTGAATACATTCCTTATTGATGGGGGAAAGGAAAGGAGATATAAGTCAAAAAACCATATGAAGAGAGTTGTAGTCCCTTTGGCCTAATAGATAAGGCATCTGACTTCGGATCAGAAGGTTGCAGGTTCGATTCCTGTCGCGGGTGTTTCATTGTAAAAATTATTTCTATTTTCCATTCGCTCAGAAAATTGCGCCGGACAGACAGACAGAGAAATAAAAGATTTTAGTAATATAGATTTTAAATTAAAAATAGGCAATATTTTGGCAATTAGAAATTAGAAATTATGAGATTTTTTAATCTGGCTCTGAAAATTTCAATCTAATTTGACAGCAGAATATAAAAATAATCGTAAAGATAAAAATCATAACTATAGATTCAGTCTTTTTTTTTAAAAAAAAGAAACAAATACAAAAAATATATCAGACATCGTAATTGTAATTAGTTTTTTTCATTTTTTATTTTAATTTAACTTTGAATAAAAAAAAAATATCAAATGACGTTCTCAAAAATGATTTCTTTTCTGTTTTACAGTAAGTTTGGATGTTATTATTATTAAAACTAATAATCTATATTACTAAAATGTTTTATTTCTCTCTGTCTGGCGCAATTGTTGTGATTTGTGAAAATAGAAATAATTTCTATAAGTTCGCTATGGGAATCGAACCCGCAACCTTCTGATCCAAAGTTAGACATCTTAACCATTATGCCAAGGGAACCACATTCTAATCTCCACAAAAAATAAAAACATGTCACAGACGCACTCGGTGGTTATAAAAGCAGTCGGGTTGGGATAATCCACTTTTATCGGGTAGTTGTGAGAAAGCAGTCACACGTTGGGAGAATCCATTTTTCCCGGGTTGCTAGTTTAAAATTAAAATGTATTGAAAAAAAAAACGAAACTATAAAGCCTTCACTTATATTATACAAAATATAACTATTTTATCTGCAATAGTGTTGGAGATATCGTAAATTATTGAGGACTCGAACATCGAAAAAAAAACCAACCTGTGGGAATCTTTAGCTTCTCTTAAAATCTTCAATCTCTACTTGAAAGTTCCTTGTTTTTTTTACGGACTGAATATTTAATTTAAAGATTTCTTTTTCATTTTTCATAACTTGCACATTTTTAACTTTATGTTTGTTATTTAAAATATTAATTTGAAAAACCTCTTTTTTTCTGTTTTTTTTTTCTCAAATGCTGAAACTCCCCTGCCAAAAATTGTTTTTAATTGTGATTACGTTTGACTCGATTTGCAGATAAAAAATGCAAAGCACACATGGAAAATCATCATTGTTTTACTAATTTCGTTTATTGTTCTCAAAATGAAAGATGACCGGCGGAAGTTTGAACTGCGCAGCCCTTCCGGTAGCTGATCAATTATGTTTTCCTGTCACAATGGATGACGTAGTCTGTTTTCACTGAGAAAGACATGTTGAAAACGCCAAATTAAAACTTCTCTCGACTATTTAGCGTTATTTCAATACCAGTTGCTAACAATAAGTATTTATATAAATAAATAAATATTATTTATAAATACAATGCTCTTTTGCAAAGTAACAAGCGATTAGCACAATGGCGGCGTCCTTTCATGAAATCAGACGGACGTGCCTGACCAGACTAATCGATGATACATGCGCAGATCTCACAAAAACAGGGCAGCCATCATTCATTGGGAGGACAATAGGTACATCTACTTTTAAATAAATATAAATGGTAACCTTCTTATCAAACATTATCTTAATTTCGGGTTAGAATTATTCAAAGCTTTGTCATGAGTTCATTAAAAATCGCAAAACCCCATTTTGGAGTTCCTGGCGCTATTCTACCCGAGCGTTAAATAAGAAGTCTAAAGCTCAATTTTCCTTTCTTTGTTTCTATGATTCCTATATTTTAAAATTAAAAACTTCAAAAACGATATAAACTAAATAACAAATTTTGTTTACATTATGTAAGAATTTTAATATTTTAATTTTGGAGTGTAATTGTAGTGGTCATTTAATATGTAGGAATAAAAAGGATTAAAAATTGCACACGAATATTTAACCCATTTTTAACCCCCTTTTTTTATTTTAATCATACAAATTTGTTCCATGCACGTTAAATTTTTCTATTACGGTTATTTAATAACCTAAAAACCTTTTTAAAAATTAAATATCACTATTCAATATGGAAGATACTACGGAAATGAAATTACCTATCAGAGGAAATCTATAGATGATATATTTGGTTGGTTTCTTCAAATAGTCAAAATCTAATTCTGGATAAGATCATTGGAATCCAGTTAAGCTATGACAAGAAATAATACAAATCCTGTTTGGTCTTAAAACTAATCCATGAAATAGGCCTTAAATGACTTGAATCTTGGTGTCAATCATTTTGTCACAATGTCGTACGCCTATTAATTTCTGTGAAAATGGATAGAACTCGTAATCTGAGATATCGCAAAACCAAATTGCAAAGTTAGAACAAATATTATTGTCTAAAGTTTGTTTACACGCTCTCGATAATTTGTCTCCAACCGGCAAGTGGCTCGAAAATCTTCCGCTTGCTCTAAATACAACTAGGTCTAAATTCAGGGAAACATTAGAAGCAAGTCGATACCAGCGCCCTTAGCGGCGAGAAAAAAATATTTAAAAACTAAGACAGTGTTAACGTCACTGGGTATTCTTTGTTCGGGATTTCAATCCACAGCTTCTTTAATCACCATTAATAAAATGAAATTTATCCGTAGATGGAGTTTTCTAATTTAATTTAATAGGAGTACAAGATAGAATATGAAGTACATACTCTTCTTTCGGGATCTGTTTTTCCTTTTTCTGCTGTGAAATGAGTTGAGATTTATTAGCAAAACTAAGCTGCAAAATCATATTGTTTGTTGCTTCGGCAACCGGCAGTTTTACTCGCAATCTAAACGAGAACAAAACGGGATTTGCCCCTCGCACGTGTAATGTGACCGCATTATCACCAAGTTGCAACTGGCAAATGGCAAGTTTTTATGAGAACGAGTAAAGGAGCTGTAAGATATTTTACTTCTTTCTTGAAGGGTTGCATTGGATTTCTATGAGTTCAATGATATTCAGTCAGCTATTTTTCTTGTAGCTAGATATGTCCCTTAATTGTACATCAGTTTGTAACTTGGATAACTTCCCATTTGGAAAAATTCTTAGGACATATGCCTCTTACATGATTAAAAATGCCTCTCCTTATAATTTGACTATAATATAAGTGTCACTAATGGAAGAATGGTTCTGCAATGAATAAATTGATTCAGTGAATAAATTGCAGTGATTGAACAAATTGATAAATTTAACATGCTGCATCGTACTCCGAACTAAAGTAAATAGAAGTGAACAACGGTTTCTCAAAATTTAATATTAATTTGAGAAAATCTTATAGTAGCCTACGGTGGTACGGCATAATTATGAAAAAGCAAATAACAATACAGTCTGCCGCTCATTTTAATAGTTTAAGAAATTTCAGAAGCATTTCTAAAATATATTTTAAAATTTATCAAGTGATAAACAAAAAAAAAATCTTGACTGTTCTGACTAGAGTAAATGGATATACATGTATAAACGATTTTGATATTCAGTTTTCGATATTTATTTATTTGTAAGTAATTTTCTATTAATTTTTAATCACAGATAAAGATGCATCGAAATCGCACCTTGTATTTCCCAAGATTCACTATTTGTAAAAGAACGTTTGACTCACCAGAAATAATGAAACTTCGAGAACAAGTACAGGAAAAGATGAAAAGCCCTTCACTTTGCAACATTGAAATGAAAAATTTATTGAATCACACCAACATCAGCTTAGATGAATTATGGCAAAATAACAAAATTGATGACAGCATGTATCAAATTTACAAGGTAAACAACGTTACAAATTTCTCAGATAGAAAAAAGTACGAAATTTTTAAAGAGCAATTAAAGGAAAATAACAAATCCGATAATCTTCAAGTTTTAATACGTCACATTTTGGAAAGAAATTGTAGGCTTGTTTTTGTTTTTTTTTGCTTCTTTTTGAAGTTGTTGTAAATGGTTGGCCATTTTTATTCTTTGTAGTTTTCAAGTCTACAGATTCAAGAATTGAACAAGAATATTGAAGAATCAATTAGTTTATTTGGATTTTGCCTAACATTTACTGTAGGTAAGTATATTTATATTATTTTTTTCATGAATTATATACTTATAATAGAACTAACATGATCAAAGATAATTAGGTAATTTTCAAGTGAAATTGATTAGTATAGAGAAATGGGAGAAATTTAAATGGGAGAGAAATGGGAGTACAACAAAGAGGGATGTTTTATGTTTTTATAGTAAATCTCATTTACTAGTTTCTAAATAAGTTATATTATTTCTTGAAGCAAAGTATATTTAAAAAAATAGTTTTGTGAGCGTGTAGTTTTTTTTTTTCTTTAAACAATCGATATATGCTAAACAAAACAATTAAAAAAAAGACTCAACTATAAAATATTGATCGCCGAGGATATCGCCGAGGGTAAATTTGGCAGAGGACGTCTAATAAGACAGAAACGGCTGTCCCAAATACACGTCGGTGATAGCTCAGGGTGCAAATCCTTTATTATGGCGTATTTTATTAAAAACATTATTTGCGTAATTTATTATTAATTTGCACATTAGACTTTATTTTTATTAAAACTTTGTATCTTTGAATATTATTTTTTTGTTCTATTAATATTGAAAATGTTATCGTTTATTGAATTATTTCTTAAATTGGTAGGCAAATTATTTATTTCTTTGTCCAATGATTATTAGTGCCGATAAACTTAAAGAAAGCCATTTACTGATCTTCAAGGCTTTTTTTAATGAAATGACACAAGCTTTTTTTTTTTTTTTTTTTTTTTTTTTTTTGCGGTACTGAATTTCTTATTGTGTTTTTCTTAAGATGACAATTCTGATTTGAGGAAGTATTTATCTGATGAACTACCTTCTTAACGGAATATTCTTACCGTACTTGTTTAACTACTGAAGAAAATTGCTTCATTGCTAATTAATATGTTTTCCAAAAATGATGTATTTTTCAATAAATGATAGAAATGACAAATCATATTGTCTAAATATTTTTAACCAATTTTGTTTTGTGGAAACTATCTTGGTGGCTACCAATATCAAACTAAACTCACCATTACCTTGATTGACAATACGAAAACATTGTGAGTTGACTTTCATTATTGTACAAATATAAATTAGATTACGAACAATAATAGCAAATTCTATCTCTGTAACTTAAATATTCTCAATACGATTAGGATCTGGATTGTAGATGGTCGTAATAGTAAAGAAATGATTGTATGAATAAGAATAGTAATATTAACTAAAGAAAAGATATCGATTTTTTTTTTCCTTTTAATTAAATGTGATTTTATATTTGCAGCTTCCATTTTGTTTCTAAAGCTATTTCCTTTGGAAAAATTGAAAATCTCTAGTAACGACAAACCTCTTAGTCAGGAAAAAGAAATTCCCTCTTCTTTTTCTTTTTTTTTTCACAATAGAAATTTTTACCATATTGTAAAATTATTTTATTTTTTTTACAAACAACGACATAAATGACAAAGAAATTAAAAAATATCTGAGAGTTTGGAAAGGCCGTTCCGTTCTTTTTGTGGAAAGGACGGAAAACCCACTCACCAGATGAAACGCTCACGAGTCAACAAAAAGGACGAAACGACCGTCTCAAACTCTCACCGATGAAAGTTCAGATATTTTTTAGTTTCTGTGTCATTTCTTCACTTGTTTATATTAATTTGTGGCACGTTAAACCTTTTGTTTATTAACCAGGTTGGGTTCGTCCTTGATTCTTTTTATCTTCAAATTCCTTTAAGTCTGACGGATTCACAAGCCAGGAGTTGAAGCTTTGCTTTTTGTTTTGATTTTTTAATTGTGTTTTCTTTTGGACGAAGGCCACTGTTGGATGCAAGTGACCCCTTAACATTTTTGCACTATCTGAGTGTTTCATCTGCTGAGTGGGTTTGACTGACGAGTCCACAAAAAGGACGAAACAGCCGTTCCATTCTCTCACCGATGAAAACTCAGATATTTTTTTAATTTTTGTGTCATTTCTTTCCTTGTTTGTGTTAATTTGGTAGCACCTTATATTGCTTTATTTTTGTTTCTAGATGCTAATTATTTTTTTTATTTAGTGGATCCAGCGAAGTATACGGGATCAGGATTGTATCTGCTTGTCGTATTAAAGACGAGTTCCTGTGCAAAAGATTATTTGGTAAAGTAAATACTATTTATTATTTAATACCGTTTATTTTTGATCTTTTCTTATAGTTGTTCAAATACAGGGTGAGGTAAAAGTCACTTTCCCCTTACTTGTTTTATCAAAATTATTGGGGAAAGCGACTTTTCTCTTACCTGTAGAATTCTAAAATACTGTGAAAATATTTTCTGATTAAGATTTTTCTACAGGTATTCAGTTGCCTTAACACTCAATCAATCTTTGATAAAAATTATTAAAAAATGAATCAGTTTAAAGTATATTACAAGTTTTCTATAATGCAGACTTAAATTTTAATTTCAAAGGACTTTTCGAAAGCTGTTAAGATTGTGCTGAAACCTGTGTAGCGGATTTACCTAAACATACTTTATCCTGCTATGCACCAATTTAAAAAATAAGCTTTAATTTTTAAAAGAAACTACTCATTTGGATTTATATAGTTTTCGCTGTTTGTTTAAATCAATGCAAATATTGCAGATGAGGCTTGAAAAAAGCTTGAAAATTAAAAATCTTTGAGAGATTTTAGAACCATTTAGAACCATATTAAAGTAAAATATCAGTTGATTATTTTTCTGGGCGATATTACATCAATATCGATTAAAACAGAGCGTATATTAACAGAATTGTATACATACTCTGCGACAAAAACAAAACGACGCACTCTGAAGGAAGCATCAATTTGAATGAAGCTTTTTAAGACCATTTGGATGAACATAATTGGAGTTTTTAAATTTTTTATTGAGCAATAGCAGCATCGTTGTTACATTATTAATAGTGGGTAAAGCGACATCTCGCTACTCACAAACGGCGTGACAACTGCTGCTCTAAACGCCGGATGTTCCATGTAGATACAGAAGAACTATCAAATCTAGACATATTCTGGGGACTTGGCTAGCCAAGAAAGGGTTTAAATTGCTTTGAGGCACTGCTGGGAAATGTGTACAGTATGTGAAAATTGCTCCTAGCAGGCCTCACACGAACAACGGGTGCAGGATTTCCTGCACGTTTCGCTTGCTTTTAAAGTTTCTCGATTCTGCATGAGAAATGGCTGCCCACAGCATTGCTCCAGCTGTACAAGATGTGTGCCTCTCGACAGTATTGCCAGTATTGCCAATATTTGACAACTGCCCAGTCCTCCTCCGTAAGCGGATATTATGATGTTCTGCAGGGGAACTCATCATTAAACAGCATACGAGACAATTCGATGCACGACATTATTCTAGAAGGAGCCTCTGCCGTGGCTTGTTAAAGGCAGGCCCTGTAAATGGCGACGGGAACGAACATAGCAGTTCGTCTCGCTATGTTGCAGGTAGATACCAGTTGGTGTTTATAGTATGACGAAGACTGAAGCTTCAAACTTAGTATGTTTGAAGCTGTCAGACGGTTTGCCAAACAACAAACCGATTGTCTCTAGTAGTGATACTTTTAAGCTGACCAGAACCTTTAGCAACGTGAATGAGTGCCCTGAAGCAACCATCGATTCCAGCACCTTTTCACTGAAGTAATACTACGACCCAGATGAGGGTCGATTCTTCTGCATGACCAATCGGCTTCTTGCAGTCCATGGGTTGGCCTCTCTCGAAATCCTGAAATTCCTAAAAGGAATTTCCAGTGCATCGTCGAGGCATTACTGATGGTAAACTCAGGTTCTGAGGGCACCGCTTTCATTGAGCCATGTAGTTACGATGACGTTCCTGGACAACCAATCTTTAATCATTTGCATATCTAATGGATAGGTAATTGCATTTAAATTAAAAGATTCCTTTTTTATTTTTTTTACAGGGTATATTTAGAATCTTAGCCAATGCACTTGTCTACATCTCATTCTATATTTAAAACTGTATTACCCAGATCTGTTACATTTATTAAATTTCTAAAGGCATATTTTATGAGCCAATTTATGTAAGGGCCAAAGAGTAATGTAGATCTAACTTACTCATTCAATTAAGGTTAATCTTTACACCTAGCGATGATTACATTTTGATACTAGTAGATATATTTTACAGTTCAATTTTAAATGGAACCTTTAAATTAGGGTCCACATTTTATAAAATATTATACAGAACAGTAGTTTAAATATTACTGTTCTATTCTTATCAATCTCTTTTATTTTAAGC
Source organism: Thereuonema tuberculata (assembly GCA_023159025.1). Lineage (NCBI taxonomy): Eukaryota > Metazoa > Arthropoda > Chilopoda > Scutigeromorpha > Scutigeridae > Thereuonema > Thereuonema tuberculata. The sequence continues at coordinate 19,607 of JAFIDM010031737.1, read as the reverse complement.
TGCAATGCACTACAATACTTAAATTTAAGAGTACCGTAGAATGATTAGACTTTGATCGAAGTATAAAGCTTATTTAAGTATAACCCATGCAATTTTTTCCATGAACAGCATATATGGTTTTAGTTCAAAATTGTCTCACTAAATGTCAGTTGCAGTAACAAGCTCATTCAGATCTGCCATTTCGACATATTGTCAAAACATCTGTGACGTTTAGTTATGTGTTTAGAAGAGCACGCAAAAATCTTGTTGAATGTGTAATTTCGAATGGTAAGCGAGGTAAACCAGCACAGCCATATAATTGGAATCTGATGCATTTCACAAATAAACAGATATTTCTTTTGTATTTATATTACCTTCATATCTTACAAAAAAGTTTTACGAAACAAAAAAGAAATATCTATTTTCGAGATTATGAAGGGTACTTCGACCACCGCATACTTTGACCCATCTTGAATACTTGGACCAGTAATATTTTATTGAATATAAATTTGTCCGTTTCGTATTTCTCCCAACTACTCTGTATTTTTAATAGATTTCGTATCAACCCCTCTTATTCAATATTTTTTTTAGTCTCCTGATCAAGATCAGAAGACTTATATTCCCGTTTTATGTGGGGACAAGTATCATTAAAATATTATTAGCAACAATGACAACAATCGCAACAATAATCGCAAGAATTGTATAAGCAAAAAAGATAACAATCGAACAATAATCGTAACAATTGCGTCTATTGTATCCCTACCTTGTTTAATCTATAAGATTAACTAAGGACTACAAGTAAAAGAATATGAAAAAACAGTCAAAGTATATCCACTTTACGGTAATTAAATTGTGAAGATGTGGTTGCATGTTTATACATGTGGTCTTCATTGTTTAAAAACCAAAACTCAATAACTGAAACAGTCACTTTCCAAAATTACTTACTTTAAATTGGTGTGAAGGAATACTACAATGATTATATTTATTTCTATCTGAATTCAGATGCTTCTTCATGAAGAGGAAACTTACCGAGATTATTTATTGTTTAAAAACACACAAAGGCTTAGTTCAGGAGTTAATCTGCATATTGATATTTCAGCAAAGCAGGTAAGTAAGTCCTATTTTCTAATACTGCTATCGATTCATCAAAATAAGTAGTTGTTAATCAAAACAATAATTAAATCATTTCCTTTGTAATGTAAACGCAGGCAAACTGCATTCTTTCTAACATTTGAAGTTTCTTCAATATTAATTTCAAATACGTTTACAGATTGTCTGATAACTTTATTTTCTTCTTTTCAAAGTTTATTACCGTAAACACTCCAACTAATCCATGCAGTTCAGCACATCAAGTAAATGAGTGCTACGACAAATGTATATCTGATACTATCGAGAACAACGTCTCCTGCAAGTAAGTGAAAATAAAAATGTGAAAAACATAGTAATAGAATAAGCAAGATGTGTTAATTTTATCTTTTAATATTTAAAAATCAAAATTTCTTATACCTCACGTTACATTTAAATTTGGAGTTTAGTTATGTTCAGCTAATATTATCTAAAATCAGCTAAAATGAACGATCATTTTTTGTTTTGAAATTTTGTTTCATTTATCCTTTATACGAAAATACATTTTTAATCATACTGCCAAAAAAAAAATATCAAAACTTTAACTTCCTTATTTAATAAATCTGAATTATAATTGGTAAACGTAGAAAACAGCGAATAAGAGGCTTGGATAGACCAAAACCAAGCCCTTTCACTCCTTTTTAATGCTGGAGTTTCCATAATTTTATATTTATTAAAAACACTTATTTAAACTTATTTAAACAATTCATTATCATAAGAAGTGTGAATCGTGATTGAAAAATACTGATCTTATTTATTTTGCAATTCCTTTAAGAAGTTGCAAACTCCATCACCCTACAAGTTACTCTGACAACAATTTTCCATTTGTGACAACTTCAGTTCCATTGAGGGAAATTTGACTTTACCCAAAAAACATTATAAGACAAAAATATTTCTAAGAAATTAGAATATTTTAATTACAATCTAATTACTCTCCTAATTCTAATTTCAAATTTATACAACAATATGTAATTGCTTTAATTCCGGTGATGAAGAAACTTACGGTATGGGTCGGATTAATATGATCCATTATTACCTATTTCTCATATGCGGAATTCAGCCAGTATACAAATATACACTTTATTTTCTTACTTATCTTGCGAGTTTTGAATTAAATATATAAACGTCAGAAACGGTATAGTGAATAGAAATTATTTACCTATTTTGATAAAATATTTGCCAACCGTGTGCAGTCTTCGGTTGAAGACAAAAATAAAATAAGCATGATGGTGAAATTCCTGGTTCAATGTTTTTGAAGGTCAAACAGATTTATTTTAATCAAAAATTAAATGTTGAAACAAAATTAATACAGAATTAGTTTAATATACAGAGTGTTCAAGAGTATAAGTATCCCCTGTTTTTCTCGAAAAGAACAGAAACAGGTTGTTCGCGTGAAACTTTTCATTACCAAAATAGTATCCAAAGAATCGAATGGTGACATTGTGAATAATTGCAGCTACTGACAACAATGAAATTGACAGCGGTGAAACAGTGTTCAAAATGTGCAATACAGAGTAATTGTTGAATGAAACACGATCATTGGCAATGTCATTGTTATCAATAGCTGCAATTGTTCCGATCAGTACCATTATGACAAGCTACATTACTTTCCTTCCTGAATTGTGACTAAACAAGGAACATTACAAAAACTTTTTTTTTAGTAAAAGTTGTTTTTTTTTTTCAAAAGATCTATCCAATGACAGCACATACGACCAATGTTCCAATTTGAAATTCCAAAGTTGAGCCCGATTATCCCTAGTTCTGGTTCCTACCGGACATCCCCATTTGATTTTTCGAGTATTATTTGGTAATGAAACTTTTCACGCCAACAACCTGTAAACTGTGGTTTTTCGAGAAAAACAGGAGATACACATGCTCTTGAACACCCTATATAATTAATGTTGAATTAAAGTTTCTCAAAGAAATTTTGCAGTATATTTCAGAATTCATTCGTTCTCTTCTTAGAAATTTTGGAATACTCTGAATAATTAGATATTACAATGAAGCTATCAAAGCTTATTCGTCTTTGGCATCGTTTGTAAAAGTTCGGATTCTACAACGTCATGCACCAGTTTTGCAGAGCATTATTTTTTTATATGTTTAACAATCTTTTCTCAAAAGTTATTTCTGGCAGTTAAATTAGGATTTTTTCATTCTTAATCTTCTACTTCTTACACCATTCTTACATTTTTTTTTTCAAAAGATCGGAAACTGAAATAAATGATAATATTAATTATTAATTACGTATAATACTTATTAACAGTGTGATTCACCACAATCAATCACTCAAACGTCATATTTAGACTTGTATAACTCCGAACGGACTAATAATTGAGACAAGTCGTAATGATAAAAAATGTTGTATTGATGGAGATCTTTCATTGCGTATATATCTTATCGCTATACAGTGGTGGGGCAGATCTGCCCATTCTCCTTTAAATAATAAAATTCGATTATTTTTCCAATTTCTGATTTATTTATTTTTTTAATTTCTGAAAATTAAGAAGCACTTTTGTTATTGGAGCATCTGCAAAACCTTTATCATGAAACAGTTTCAAAGATAAGCTTAAAAAATAAGTAAATTAAAAATCAGCCAAGAATTTTCTGATGACAATGATGTAATATATTCAGTTGCTGAAAAAAGTAATCATTTCGAATGCAAATATATAAAAACAGAACAACAAACGATCCATTGGAAATGGCTAATATGAAAGAAGATCAATATTGGAACAAGAAGTTGGAAAAGCAGAAATTTACGAATCAATATTGAGAAGCAATATTGATTATGTGCGTTAGGATTATGCGCGAGATTTTTTTTATTTATTTATTCAACCATACTCAATTTTCCATATCAGTGTCAAAGCCTGTTTACGGGATTTAGTTGAAGAAGAACAACTAATTTATGAATCACAGAGCCAGCTCTGCCCACTGGAACTTACTGATGGCCTCCTTTGGAGCTTCGATTGTAATATAGAAGGAAATCTTTTAATTTTATGTAACTTATATAAACAATGATAACAGCTGACTATTGCAGAAGTCGTAAAATAAAGCATATTTAAACAAATTGTCAAGCTGTTTGCTGTTCTGATATTATAAGTACCCTAATTAATTACTTAGGAACCAAAAGTAGAATGAAAAGTATATTCTGTATGTTTAGCAAAACTCTGTTTGACCAAGGTTAACGAAAAGTAGTTTGAATTCACCTTGGTAGCCTCATGAAATAAAAAAAAATTAGTAAGACTTTTGAAATACAGCTGAGATTCAGCTAAGAAGATATATTTGCGAAAAGACTGAAGATCAGAATGAAAGATAGCAGATAGTTAGTGCTCACTTCACAAATTCAGAACTTGAATTGCAGATGGGAAGATGGTAAGATCAGATCTCAACTAGAAGCTAGGCTGAAATCACCAAATACAAAAGCAATGCACTTACAGCAGCACGAAAACAACAGGTCACTGGTGCATACAATTCCAAAGAAAATTGTGTTTGATCCACTTTTGAAAAATTGTTTATTCTAATTCAGAATATCTTTTTGTTAGCATCTGTAAGAATCAAGTTTGCAATTAACCTAGAATCATCTTTGATTTATATTTTAAGACTGTCAGTTCAATAATGAAATAATTCATTAATTCTTATATTGTTAGGCCGCTTGCACACACACATTTTTTGCCGTGAAAAACGATGGTTGATTCGCCGTGTGTAGGCACGGTCGTCAGTGTTGTATGGATCACTATGGAAGTGTGTAGACAGACACGGCCGCACTACGGCACGGCGGTGCCGCCGTATGCGCCGTGTCTTCTCTTCAGCGCGCCGCGTCTATGCACGGCGTGATTTACAGCAGTGTTGTATCGTAGTCTATGGGAGTCTGTCGACGGCATCGGACGTTTTCACGGCGGCAATTATTTTCGTAGCTTACGAACGCTGATTTTCTTTGAAAATGGAGATAAATCAAGAAGAATTAATTAGATTGATTCATGAAAGGCCTGTAATATGGGATAAGACTATCGATAAGTATAAAAACAATTCTTCCCTCAGTTGATTCTTGACAAGTGTTTGAAATGCACCAAATTCCTCCCTTTTTTCTAAAATCAGATGTATCCAAAACCTTCTTTTCCTTTTTTTTTTCTTTTTTGAGTTTTCTATACACGTAATATGCAATGATATTCTTTTTCTTATAAGGATTCATGACGTACGTCTGCAGCTTGGCACAGAAAAACCACAACTAGCCGTACCTAGGCGTTGTCTCGTCCGGTGGTTTGCCGTGTCATACACAAGCTCACACATTTATTCTATGGCGCGGCTCACACGCCGTACCTTAAGAAACCCTGCCGTGAACAAGAGGCCTTAGGCTTTCGATTGTTAGAAATATTTCCGCTTATACTCTTTCAGTGATTTTCTTTTTTCAACTTTTTTATTGTAAAGTTTTCAAAATCTTCAGAAATGTGTAAAAAAAATATAATTTATGATAATGTTTTATGAAGCATCATCACAAATCGTAATATCACAAATTTTGACAAGATGAAATTTTCAAGATATTTTTACATGCAATTTTTTATTTTCCAATAATGCTAATAGGCGAAATTGGCGATTGCAGATTTTTTTTTTTTAATTATAAGAAATTAATTTTAAAAATAATTTACAAAAATTTTACAAAAATAAAATAACAGACTTATAGATAATTCAATAATTTAATCTTTGAAAAAAAATATCCAAATATTAAATTTTTAAACTAATTTAAATTATACATAGGTTACCCTTTATGTTATCAAGCTCTCATAAGAATTGTTCTGATGGCCCGGAAACTGCTAGAACTTACCTGAAAAGTGAAACTGTCATATATGATGGCTTATCCAGTTGCAACTGTCCACGTCCCTGCAAAGAAACTATTTATACGCTCCAAAGCAGCAAAGGCAATCCTGAAATTGGTTAGTAGATATGACTGCAATATTTATGTAATGAGTATCTAGAAAAATAGAAAAATAAGGAATTCACTTTCATTGCTTTCTTCTTTTTAAATTGCCCATGTTAAGTAACATTATAAAAATTATATCGAATTTGTTTGTTATTTTGACTGTTGTTAATTGACTAACAATGAAATTGACGCACATTTTTTGTTAGGTCACTCCAACAATGACTTTAAATTACACTTAATTTTTTATTATGGCGATCCAATAGAGAAATACGTCAATGTTATTATTAACAATCTAACAATGATCCATTGGACTCTCCAATTGACTGTAATGCTAACTTTATCATAGCGGGCCTTAGAAGTGGGGTTAAAACCTCAAAGTTGCGACATGAATAACAGTCGTAAATTTTGAGCTTTTGAGCTAACGCTTTTATGGATGCTAGATACCCTTAAGAACTTGGCTGGTATTGTATTTCAACCAAATAGAACCATCCGTTTCAAAATGGCGGCCGATAGAAATTTCCACTTTTTGACTTTTTCCTATCTTTAAAGTCTTATCCTGACGTTGTTTTTAGTTTTTGCTCTAACTTTTTAGAGCTTTTAGGGTATTGATCTAACTACAAATAAGTAACAAAAAAGTCGACATCGTTCATGGGTTTTTAGGGGGTGGAGCTTAGAAGTCGGACGTGGCTTCAAAGTTGTGACGTGAATAACTGCCGTAAATTTTGAGCTTTTCAGCTAAAACTTTTATGGATAGTAGATACTCTTAAGGACTCGGATGGTATTATCAATAACTATTCACAAATCTCAAGGTGGTTCACCTTTGGAAAATACACTTACTATGGTGGATGCGCGGCACAGATATCTTTCTTGTAAATGTTTTGCGCAGTCATTCTTTAATATCCTAGTATGTAACTGCTGCCAAGAAGTCAAGAGGAGGATAGCAATAGCAAAGGAGGCTTTTAATAGGAAAAGGAGCATCTTCTGCGGACCTCTGGAAAAAGAACTAAGGAAGAGACTAGTGAAGTGCTTTGTATGGAGTGTGGCATTGTATGGGGCAGAAACATGGACATTACGACGCAGTGAAGAGAAACGACTAGAAGCATTTGAAATGTGGATATGGAGAAGAATGGAGCGTGTGAAATGGACAGACAAAATAAGAAATGAAGCTGTGCTAGAAAGAGTGGGTGAAGAAAGAATAATGCTGAAACTGATCAGGAAGAGAAAAAGAAACTGGTAGGGTCACTGGCTGAGAAGAAACTCCCTAATGAAGGATGCACTGGAAGGAATGGTGAATGGTAAAAAAGTTCGAGGCAGAAGAAGATTTAAGATGATCGACAACATTATGGTAAATGGATCTTATGTGGAGACGAAGAGGAAGGCAGAAAATAGGAAAGATTGGAGAATGCTGGGTTTGCAGTGAAGGACCTGCCCTTGGCAGAGAACTATGTATGTATGTATGTGAATATGAGATGTAGTAGCTTGATGGGGTTTTTTTTTCGAATCACGTTGAATTGGAAATAATCTTAACAGAATATCAAAAATTCAAATCATGAGAGCTCCTATCAAATTAAGTATCATTATCTTAGTTATCTATAACAAAATATAGCAACAAAGCAGTATATCAGCATTGTTAATACCAATGTAACATTGCCTAGATATTAGGCAATACTTTCGCAATAGTTCATCACAATAAACATTAAAAATCAGCAAGGTCAATGTTAGCAAATCAGTTCAATTTATAATTTTCAATTATAAAACAAGTTGGCCTAAACATTACTAAATAAAAAGGTTGTGTATTTTCATAATTGCACTAAAAATAAACTCGACCAAGCAACGACTAACAAAAAAATTAGAAATACAGAAGAACGATACTCTTTAAAAAAAACACAAGGTTAATATCAAAGACACTTCACAGTGTAAAAATTTCTTAGACAAATTTAATCCCTGCTGAAATAATGCAATTTCTAAATTACTCCAGAAATTATCTCACTCACTAAGGCATCGTTTCAACCGAAGAGCCTCCCACCTGCAGGAACAAAATGTCTCATTTACTGCTACAAACTCTTTTGAGGTGAAATTAATGTTTTCTTTTGTGTATACCAAATCAATGATATTATGAAAACTTATTAATTTACCAAAATACTACATAGAACAACAA
>JAFIDM010031736.1:24912-35546 GCA_023159025.1 Thereuonema tuberculata | reverse complement strand
TATTTCTGTAGTTATTACAGAGATTTTAAGAAAAAAAAACAAACATAAAACCAGAGTTGGTCAACTCCTGCTACAGCAGGATCGATGTTTGAGTGTGTCAGTTGTAGGATTTTCTGTAATCATTATTCACGATAATTTGAAAGACACTTAGCTATGTACAGGAAAAAGAAACACTTAAAATAAGCTAAAGCATATGTAAATAGTGGAACATTTAATGAAATAAAAGATTCATTTAATGGAAAAAAGAAAAATCACAAATTTAAACACACAGCTTCGTTCTTTTTTTAAAATGCCTATATTAAATTCCTTTTGTGCCTAACGGATTGCGGGACAAGGAACATTTGTATTATATATTTTTGTTTATTTTGATTGGGATTTCTTCGGGGGGAGGTCCCATTCTCGGGAGCGAGACCCGGGGTACTAATCTCCAGCAACTTCTGAGCCTGTCATCGATGGAGTTTGGCTGGCTGACGAGTCCTAAAAAGGACGAAACGGTCCATCCCAGTTTCCTCCCGGTGACAACTCAGAGTGCACATTCATTCCTTTTAGCATTGTGTCTTCAATTTTTTATCCATTTCTTGTTTTAAAAAAGCTTTTACAAAAAAACAAAAAATTTTTTAACTTTGTCGTATTGTACTAGTAATCGTAAGAGCCTCCTGCACTGATGATATAAAGGTATGAAGCTTTAATCTCTTTTCCATGTCTTATGGTGAACTTTATTTTAGATATTGATACAAATTTTTTTTAAGAACCTTCCTTAGAAGATGCAAAATATGTTCAAATGGGCTTCACTAATCTCTAAGTCTTTTTAAGACCCGAGGACATGTGAAGTTTTGTAATTAGCTGATTCAGTCCTGGATTAATAATTAGGCAATGTAAGGACTTGCTTAAAGCACCAAGAGAATGTGAGCACCACAGAGTACTGCTACTGTACTGGAAGTGATTGAATTTTAAAGAATTCCGGATACATAGAATTGAGCCAAATGGCATATTCTAAGAGTTGCACATTTATATTATTTGTTCTTTATTTTATTTCACCTAATCAAGCAGCTTTAAGCTCTTATGTTTACCATGACATCTGAGATAACTTTCTAACAATCTCTGTCTCAACAAATACTTAGCATTAAGTACAGTATGATTGTCTTACCAATATTTTTCAGCATGAATTTCAGGTTTTTTTTTTTTTTTTTAATAATTATTATAAATACATTTGCATCATATTTTGTGTGTGTGTGTGTGTGTGTGTGTGTGTGTGTGTGTGTTTGTGATATTTTTTTATTTTTGTTCTGTACTTTTCAGATCACAAGATAAAAAGTGTTCATTTAAAAGGTGCATAAAAGAGAAAACTGGAAAACAGAAACAAAAAGAGATGCTTCTTATAAATAATAATACTTCTTTATTAGAATATTTATTTTTAAAAGAACCGTTCACCAACGTCGATTTCTGTAGAAAGGGGAGTTTCAAAATCGAAAAATACGCTCTCGAGATTACATACTTTCTGTAGAGATAATACGTATCAGATCTTATTTTTAGTTAATAATTTTTTGGAGGAGGAGGAGGATTAAAAATCAATGACGAAAATTTTTATTTTATTTTTATTTTATTATTTTTTGGAAACCCTAGTTATTAGTAAGTAATGGGCTTATTTTGGTTGCTGTTATTTAGTGTCAAATATTTGTAATGAAATTAGTTTTATTTATGTTAGTTTATACAGTTGTGTGTTCTGGCGGTTGGCCTTGAAGAAAACTGACTTTTTATTATCTTATTTCACCTTCAGCATTAATTGAGTCTTTTATGCCTTGTTAAAGGCTAAGGGTACATCATTATTGGGCTGTGCTTAGGACATCAGTTGGTCTTAATCCGGCCCTGATTAAGTCACCTTAATTTTGTATTGTTTCTTTATTGCTGCATGCTGTATAAGTTAATTTTTTTACGCTTTTCATGATTAAGGAAAAAAAAAAAATTATACTCGTATATTGAGGAAATAGTATTAAAAACGAACAACAGATGGCGCCAGTAATCTATGTTCGCTGATTTTCAAATCAAAGCCAGTGGTTACCCTAATTAACTTAAGGTCATTTATTGTTTTATAGCTGTTATTTCAAATATTAATTATCAGTCTTAAAAGTAAGACGATCTAAAAAGCTTTTTTTTTTTTTTGGTAATATGTAGCACGGTATAAACAAAACAAGAAGAATTTGAAGCCTATTTCCTTTGAAATGTGATGTTTTAATATTTTTCTTTCTATCGTGAAAACGATGTACCGAAAAGCCTACATTTATTTTCAAATTCTAAAATTTGAATATAAAACACAAATTTTCCGTTTTCTGCAAATAAAAAAATAAATAAGTTAAATCCGCAATATTTAATCAAATTGCTTTTTAATAATAATTATTAAATTTAACCACTAGGCGGAACTTAATGAATTTCCTAAAAGGGATAATCTAGAAATAAGGATAGAAATCCATTGTTTAGATTCCAATGCTTTTCTATGGGAATTTTGTCTCCTTCTCGCGCTAAATTCTCGACATAGATCCCATTTGGAAGTTATTTATCGACCCTAGTCTTTTAAATATGCATACTGTGTTTCAAGAAGAACCATCCAGCAATTCAAAAGGAATGGACATAATGCACTTGAGTGATAATGCTCACTTACCTTGTAATATAGGATGGAATCACATCCATAAAAATTTATTTTTACCTTCATTCATGAGTTATGAAATTATTTAGCTTTATATTTCATTATTTCAGTTATTTTACGAAGATTATATATGTATCACCAGATCTAAACTCTAAAAATGTATAATTTTTTTCATACTTTTATTACAAATTAATTGTTACTTATCCTCATTATATTTTATTAGTTTCAATGTATTGTATATTCTGTTTTTTTTTTTCCTCCACTATATGTTACCAGCAATGTTTTTGTATTTTATTAGCGGCCCCTAGGTTACAGCTTGCCTGTAAAACATAGGGTACCGCTCTTGCTTTTATGCTTGGTGGATGTCACACTCTGTAGTGGCCAAACGGCAGGGGCGAAGCGTGCTATGAGACATTGAGACAGTGTCTACCCAAGAGATAGAGAGAATAAATTTATTTGCAATTTTAAAATTTAACTCAAGGGAAAATTTTGCATCGAGTCGGCTCACGGAGTAATAATCCAACGCTTTGCTCCATTATTGCCCGCTGTGGCGCTGTCTGTTCGTGAGACATTTTTCTTAACGACTCCGTAAGAGGGCGCACCATACAGGATATTGGTAGGATGGGAGCATGCACATAACAGGAAGCAGTTCGTGGGGAAAAGCCGAACTTGAGACATTTTCCTAAACGTCTCTTAACTGTTGAGTGTTGGATATTATAACGTATTTTGTACTGTTTGTCCACTACGAGATGAGACAGCCATGCCTCTTCATACGGAGAATATATTTCACAAAAGGGTTGAGGGTTGTAAAAGAAAAATTTTTGGAAAAAAAAAACAAGATTAGGAAAAAATTTAAAAATACTTACAATTAAAGAAAAAAATTATTTATAAAATAATTATGAATAACATTTATATTGTCAGTAGTGAAAAAAATAATCAAAATAATGAGAAACTAATAGATACAATTGGTTAAAAATCTTTCAAATCAATAAAATGAATAATAATTTTGGTCTAAGATTGGAAAACTATATAAAATATAAATTATTCAGTCAAATTTATTGGGAAAAATATAATTCTAAAACACTAAAAAGTATTAAAAAGGTTAAAATTTCATTAATTGCTGACGTAATTGATGAGAATATTACTCTGAATTTTTAACTTTTAACTTTTCTTACGTTTCTACTTAAAATATTCACAAGTTTGCATGAAATACTCGCATTGTTCATATTGTATCTTTCAAACGACTAAATTAGTAGCAAAAGAAAATCTAAAATGTCTACCCTTACTCGAAATACACGCTTCGCCACTGCCAAACGGGTAGAGATATTAGAATGAAACCTTCACCATTGTGTTCAGCATCAAAAAATAGGTGACAACGTCCATAAAAATCAGACCTCTAGGACCACTCCCTGACAGAATGTTTGGGAGTCAAAAATGGTCGCTTCCGATAAAGAGGAAAACGGCGATAGACGTCCCCCCAACATCAACCCTTCTGAACACATTTTATTTATAAAATTGTGCATATTATGGGGCCACTTTGCTTTTGACACTGTCTAAAAGCATTAATTTATCTTGTTTTATTTTTTTTTCTTGGCCTGTAATTGACTCCCTGTCGATGGGACTACCCTAAGGCACAGGGAAGTCACACTCCTATCTATTATGTATTAGCAAACTTTTGTAAGGCAAACAAATTATTATTGTTATTATTAATTACTATTATTTGTTTCTGTTTTTTGTTTTTCAAGTTGATTAGTAAGATTTCACGAAACACGATTATCATTCGAAACGTATTTTAAAGAAAACAAAAACTGGGCTAAACAAAAATTAACTTGCTAATTATTAAAGTTAAGAAAATTAAGAGAAAAATCTTGTTTTTTAAAGAATGAAGAATTTATAAGCGTTGATTAATTTTTTTTCGTGTGTGATGACACTCGAGTAGACAAGTGCAGAACGGAACTGAACTGCAAGCAAAAATTACATAGAAAAACTATTGCAATACAGCCATACCACGTTTTGCAACTATTCACCTATTGAAGCTCCGCTCATACGACAGTTTGAAACTTTTGCGACAGCTGATTCGCCGATACGACATTTTACGATATATCGTTACCGTCAAAAGAACATCGTCCGTTTGCTTTCAACCTTGGTTACTCGCTGTATCTCTTCACTTCACTTTCTAACCCTGTTATAATTTCTTTAGCACTGCTCACCCTTTTCGCATCAACTTCTTCCTTTTTGGTTAGTTGCCTTTGATCCCAAGACAACAAATATCAAAATAAAGAAATACATGCGCTTCATTTTAACATTTGTTTCATTATAAAGTCACTCATTAGTGATTTAAGTGAATATTAAATTAAGTGAATATTATGAAAGTTTATAACTTTCACTTTCGTTTTTATTCGAGTGATCGTAAAATAAGTTGATAATGGCAGATATAAGTGATGATAAGTCCTTCAGATTTCCTTCAATAATTCTTGATTTCCTTCAATAATTTTTTTTTCATTTTTCCATTTTACGCTTGTAAGCCGTAGTCAGAAAAAGAAGAATTGATTAAAGATAGGTGTTTAGAAAAGGGAGGACACTGTTGGGATGGATGGAATCAGACTTTGTATTGAATAAGGACGGTTTTTGTTTGTATTTTTGTAAAGAATCGGAAATTTCGTTAATAACAAAAAAAAAATGATCGAAAAAAATGAAATGATAATAGGATTGTATCAAAAGAGGAAATTGATAAGCTAAAAATTCTTAAATTGTTTAATTCTGTATTTTATTTGCATTACATGTTTATTTCATTATTTTTTATTTAATCTGTTGTTTTTTTTTTTGTTGTTTTGTTCAGAAAAATTTTATTTATTCGGATTTTTTTTTCATGATTGATATTTATTTATTTATTTATTTATTTATAGGGACAGGCAGCGGATCGTTGTCTCACGCCATCTTGCGGACGATAGCTCCAACTGGTCATTTATACACTTTCGATTTCCACAGTCAACGAGTGAAAATCGCTTCGGACGAATTCGAGAACCACGGTTGGAAGGACGTAGTTACCGTTCAGACCAGAGATGTCGTCCTCACTGGATTCGGCTTGGAGAAAGTGGCCGACGCTGTATTCCTCGACTTGCCTAAGCCTTGGCTGGTGGTGCCCTCTGCCGTGAAAGCTCTGAAGCTCAAAGGTAAGAAAAAAATTTTTCGTTGCTCTCGACGTCTTCAATTTATTGTATCTCGAATACACTGGTTGGCTTAAAAATCTTTGTAAAATTGAAGTGACACCACTCTCATTTCAATTATCAAAGTTCTAGATTTAATTTTGATCTAGATTTAATGATTTTAATAATTATAATTCCCAAAAATATTATTATTATTATTTTTAATAAATCCTACATTGAAACGAATATCTGTGTAATTTAAAAAAATAATTAAAAAAAAATTAAGATTTTGATAAATAAAAATTGTAAGAACCATCATGATAAAACAATTATTTATTTCTTATTTTTTTTTTTTTTTACAAATTCTAATTCAATATAAGAAAGTTCTGAAAGTTAACAATATTAAAATCAAATTCATTTTTTAAAAAGTAACTGTAGAGAAAATAATAAAAAGTCTCATGAAATAATTTAAATAAATAAATAAATAAATAAGTTTCTTAATTATATTTATGTAGATTTATTGAAAAAATTGATACTGTGTTGTTTAAAAAAAACTGAAAGCAATGTTTTTATTAGATTTTTATTATTATTATTTTTAAAACTCTTTAATTATAAATCGAATTGCTTTTCACAAACTGAAACTACAAAGATTTCACTTCTAGTCACAATTTTAATTTAGTACCTACAGCTTAGTATTCGAAAATATAATAAGTTATTTCAATTATTTAAAACTAGCCGGGAACCGTCGCTTCGCTCCGGAACCCTTGCATATATAGCGTTAAAAAACCAAACTGTATTTATTTAGCAAATTAATATTGAGATCGGAGAATATACGACTTCCCAGCCCGTTGTGGCCTTCTCCGCTTAATCCGTATTGCGGATTGGCGCCACACACCTGGGGTTGCACCACAAACCCATTTTTGCATGTATCTTCCAAACGCAGAAACGTTTGTGAATAACTGATATATCGTTCGATAGAACTTTCAAATACCAACATTTTCTCAATATAATGTTTTCTTCCAACTTTTATATTTTTCGCTTAAATTGAGAAAAACTCAAAATTTGACCCTTTAAAAGGCGACATCTTGGAACCCCAAGAAGTTTTTCGAAAGATTTTTGTAGCATTTTGTTTGTCTTAAAAACATCTACATTTCATTCATTTTCATGACCAATCTATCTCTTATAGTTTGGTCACAAAATTGGAAAAGCTTAGTGTCTTATGACAAGACAGAATAACGTTTTTATAATATATAATATTTCAATCAAAATGTAAATATAACTGCCGCGGATTTACCAGGTGAACTACCTGGAGATTTGTGAATTGATAATATCTTTCGAGTCCTTATGAGTATCTATCACCTATAACAGTTTTAGCTGAAAAGCTCAAAATTTACGTGACGTTATCCACGTCACAACCTTGAGGTCCCGCCCCACTTCTAAGCCCCGCTCCCGAAAAATCCTTGAACAGATGTCGACTTTTTTGTTACTTATTTGAAGTTAAACCAGTGTCCTAAAAGATCTAAAAAGTTTGTGGCAAAGGCTCTATCGAAATTTCTAACGCCGCCATTTTCAAATGGGTGATTTGGTTGAAATACAATATCGGCCGAATTCTTAAAGGTATCTAGCACCCATAAAAGTTTTAGCTGAAAAGCGCAAAATTTACGGCAGTTATCTATGTCGCAACTTTGAGGCCATGCCCTTAAAGCAATCTCCTAAAAGCATTAAAATTGTGTGGCAAAAGCCCTAAAAAACAACGTGAGTATAAGGTTTTGAAGATTGGGGAAAACAATCGTCAGAAAAGTGGATAAATATATATATATATATAGATATAGGCCTATAGAGAGAGAGAGAGAGAGCGAAAGCGGTCTGCCATGTGTGGCTAGTGTGCCGGCACCTGGGTTCGAGTCCTGGTCGTGGCATGGCTGTTTCTTTCTTCTTCTGTGTTTCCCCCTGGGACTTACTCTCTTAGGTATATCCTCGACGAGAAAGTGCATTCTTTCTCGTCTCTGATTTCCTAGCCTTGTCTGACGTTGTCAGTGGGACTAGCGCCTGGTCTGTTGGGGCCCATTCGCGAGTAGTAGTAGTAGTAATATATAGTAATATATATAAATATCGTGAGAAGAAGAATTTGAATGGTCTACATATTCGCGATCCCTGATCGTTTATCACAAGGTCCTGGGGTCATCTGTTCAGATAGGGGAGAACGCAAAAGTGTATTTTTCCTTTGGAAAATACACTAACAAAGGAAAAATACACTAACACTTGGCAACACCTTACGTTGTACGATTACAATAATCAGTGATCAATAGTCTTAAAGAAAATAAGAAATTATATCTCCTCCCCCCCCCCTTTTTTTGGTTTCAAAATTTCTTCGAATCCTAATATTTTCAAAAACTACAAGTAAATTACAAACGCTCATATTGTAAGGAAATTAGAAATTCAGTACGAATCGTTGAAAACGGAAAAACCAAAAGAAGGACGAAAAGATCATGAAAATGTCACAACATACTTTGTTTTAACATGTGATGTCTTAAAATTTCTTTATTATTTTTTTTTCTTAAGTTGACAAAAATCAAAAGCTTTCATCTATTTTCAAATTCTAGTATTTGCTGAAATACAAATTTTCTATTTTCTGAATTTAATTTCAATTAAATCCGCATTATTTAAAACTTAAATTGTCGAAATTGGATTAACTTTTAATTATCACCCACTAACTAGTAGTTACAAAGGGATTAATGCAGGGTGTTCAAAAAAATACGCAACCCTAAGGAGAGTCGTTTATAATTGAGCTGCATATATTGTGAGTCCCAAAAAGTCAGTGCGACGCCTTGCAAGACAGTTCGGACTGTTTTGTAACAAATTTGTTTGTAATTTTTTTTAGTATTGATTTTCTTCTACAGTATTTATTTTTAAATTCGTGTTTCCTTGATATTAAACTGATTTTTAATTATTTATTTGTTTATGTATTTATTTTATTTATTTAGTAGTTCTAATCTAAATTGGATTTTATAAATTTAGTTTTATAATTAATCTTGGTTTAATTGTTAGAATGAATTTTAATTTCATCTAAATTAATAAATTTTTATACTGCTAAACGAATTTAAAATATTAATTAAGGATATTTAATGACGGTAAAAAAATTAAAGAAATAATATAATCTATTTCATGTGATCATAATGTGTGATTAATCTGTTTTCTTACATACAACATAAAGATTGTTTATGTGTAGAACCTATTTACTTAATTTGCACTTTTGTCAGATATGTACTATACCTTGAAAACTTTCATCAGCGAGAAAACTTTCATCTTGTTTGCTTTCATCTTGTTTGTGATTTTCATGGGAAAATAAAATAAAAAATGAAGCAAAGGAGAATGGGCAGATCTGCCCCACCCCTGAATAGCGGTAAGATATATGCGTAAGGAAAGATCTCCATCAATAGAACTTTTTTTTATTATTACGAATTGTCTCAATTATTAGTCCGTTCGGAGTTATGTAATTCTAGATATGAGCCGTTTATTTTGAAAGTAACCTGTACTCAATTATACTCAATCGCAAAATGTGGTCTATGACTGCTATCGGGGAATTTGCACATGTTACTACAGTTAACAAAAAAAAAAATTGATAAATAAACTTAAGTCACTTTCAAAATAAGTAGCTCATGTGACGTATCTAGTTGACATCTTAATTCCCGGATTTATTATTTAATCAACATTTAATAATAATTTTCAGTAAAAGTAGGTATTATTTTCATTTATTACATGTAAATAATTATTATTTACTTGAAATAAATGCTAATATTAATTATTAATTACATATAATAATTATTAAAAGTTAATTACATAATAAATTCGAGAATTACGATATTAACTAGATAGTCATATCTAGACGTATATAACTCCGAACGGACTGATAATAATGGAGACGAGTCGTAATAATAAAATATGTTCTATTTAAGGAGATCTTTCTATAGGTATATATCTTATCACTATATAGGGATGGGGCAACTTCCATCTCATTCTGTCCCTTGTTGTTGTTCGAAGATCTTCCAAGTCTTTTCACAGACCTCTTTGACTCCATCCATCTTATCCTCTGCCTTTCCATTCTCCTGCTGCTTCAACCTTACCAAGCATTAACTTTTTTTTCAATACTACTATTAGCAAGCATAATGTGACCAACGTATTTTAGCCTTCTCCTGCATTTCATACAAGTCTCAAGGGAGCAGTCAGGTTTAATCTGGGTCTAATACGAAGCGACTGGTTTTCTTAGCAGTCTTAAGTAAACGTCTCCAGTCCATCTATGCTTCAAACGCATCTAAGCTTCTTCTTTCAATGTTTCTCACAATACAACTTTATGTGTAATGAGGCCTCGGCGGAGGGCAGGGGTTTTTCCACCCCTCATTCTCCTCCAAACGGGTCCTAGGCTCTACCCATCCCTCTGTAGAACGGGTATCTGGTTTCTTCCCGAGGGGTTCAGGCGGGCGAGCGTCGAAATGACCATCCGACCTTATCTTAGTCCTGGCTCACTGAAACATCGGAGCCTTACCTCCAGCGTCCCAATGAGTCCCTGTGGGATATCTAACCCCATTTATAATGATCATCTTGTCGGAACGTAAAGCGGGCGTAAGGTGTTTTCATAAACACCTGTGTATGTAAAATAAATAAATATTTTTTTTTTTTATAAAAATAGCATTCAAGAAATAAATCCATTACACATTTTTAAGTTATCATTTAATATAATAATAATAATAATAATAATAATAATAATAAAAATAATTGACACGTTACCATCACATCGCGATATATTGTGATGAGTTTTATATTTGCATTTATATATTTATTTCTATTTA
>JAFIDM010031736.1:0-19719 GCA_023159025.1 Thereuonema tuberculata | reverse complement strand
AAAATTATGATACAAGTATACAAATAAAGATAAAAATCACTACAATATTATAGTAGCATTCTTGCTAATTTATTTTTATTGGCTTACGAATATCAATTTGTATTAATTCCCCTTTTCATTTTAAAATTTATAGATATATAGATGATTTGATTATTTTTAATACTAACTTTACAATTGATTATATAGAAGACAAAATTTATAAAAATATTATTAAGTTACAACAAACTAATAATAAAATAAAACTTGAAAAGGCCAAACGATTAGTTTTATTTTAGTAATTACTTAGTTATTTTTTTAAAAAAAAAGATTTTAAAAACATAAAATTTATTATTTAAAAAAAAATTATTTAAGATATTTATATTATTAAAACATAGAAAAGATAACTTACTGCTAAATTCATCCTGCTCATATTCACTAACAAATTATTACACACAGATGCAACTTAGGTATATATTCATGTAATATATGTTGAGAATTTCAGTTTAAAATTTTTAAGTTATAGTTCTAAACTTTTTTACTGAATTTCCAAAAAAAAAATTAAAATATGTTGTGTAAGAAACATAATTAAGTCCAGTAAATTGCATTACTTTTCTTGCTATGGATATGAAACAATATTAATCATTTTGTTAAGAGCATGATGTTCATAGATATAACAATATCTTCATAAAAAATAGTAATAATAATAATAGCATGTTGATTTTGGAAGCATCATTTTAGTAATGAATTCAACGAAACGTAAAATATTTATTCAAATTACTGTTATTTCTTTAGTATTATTTTTCGTCTAATTTTAAACCACTGAACAGCAATTACACGAAATTTACTTTTCAAAAATTATATTTTATATGCATACACAAATCAATATATATATATAGTGCAATTTAGTTAATTTTTGACTTATAAAATGATTATTAAATACTGAGATTTCTTAACAGTAACTTACCTTTCTCCTTTACAAATGAATGTGATTCCAGTACAGGTCTAGTTATTAAGAGAATTCTTTTTCAGTACGCACGAGAACGTTTTATTTTGTTTACGTTAATATCAAATAATTCATGAAAATAAATGAGGAAATATAATCTATGTACTGGCCATATCTTCTTAATAACAGTAATACAGCAATAATCACAAATTTCTTGATGATGTCTTCCATACCTAGAAAAAACATTTTTTTTTTTACTTTATTTAAATAATCATCAAAATGGTTTCTCTTCCATATAAATTTTTGGTCCTGAAAAGGACCTTTTTGACAGCAACCCTTCTTTCTTCTCTTCGTTTTTCCTCAGGACGATGGACGAAAATCGTGGGCACAGCATTTGGTTTTAATTTTCGTTTACCGTCAGCACGATGTTTTTCAAATTGATCTTCTGTGAAATGCTTCTGTAATTACAGGAAAACAACAATTATTGTTTTAAAAATAGAGGTTATTTTTTTGTAAATAATAAATGTATTCTAGAAGAAAATAAATACTTACTTCACAGAGTCTTGCATATTTATACACAAAATCTTTCCTGCCAACGTTGTGTAGCCAGCATTTCAAACGAAGTTTATTTCGTTCTCCCGTCGGAAAGCAAAACAAAAGCCCTGTTCTGTTGCTACACCCGAAGGCAGCACAACCAGGCATTCTATTTTACACAAAAAAAAAATGATAAAAAGTATGAGCAACTGATGTAGTCGCCTTGCAAAATCAGCGTCTAATGTATTGTCGTCGACACAAGTTAAGCGATGTCGCGAAAATGGCGGACATGGGGTCACGTGGCGGTCTTCAGCCAATCGCGTATTCGCATTGTCGGCAAATGCCAAGATCAATCGCTTTCCGTACTTGTCTATGGACACAAAGACCATACAGTGACTTTACATGGACCATCCTAATTCTAACTGCCTCATTTATTCATTATTTTTAACCTCTGAGTCGTATAGAGTAGGTTCTTAGTTTTGGTGTAATGTTTATAATAAAAACAAGTGAATATAATTTTGTGCTAAAGCATAAATTTAAGGGCGACCTACAATAAACAAAAATTTTTTAAATAATAATAAGAAAAAGGAAGGACGTTAACGTAAGGAAAACTATAAAAAATAAAAGTTAGAAAAAAATAAATTAAAACAGGGGTGGGCAAACTACGGCCCGCCAGAGTATGTTATGCAGCCCGTAGGCACGCACATGTTGCTATCCTATGTCGGTGTTAATTTTGTTCTATTATAATTTTCACTATATTTTTGAAATTTTATTCCGAGTATTTGATTCGAATCTAGGGATATTAAATTAGTTTTTATGACTCCAAAATTGATTAATGATTAATCGTCAACATCTCTATTCGAAACAGTATTTCCTCTCAACCGGAAGTGACTTTGAATGTTAATTTTGTTCAAAAGGTTTGGTAAAAATTGTAATTTGAAAGCGAATAGACGTTGATTTAATCATGAGTGCCAACAAAACAAGAAAGATTGCGGACGAATGTCATGTTTTTAATGACGAATGGACTGCTAAGCACTTCTTCACGAACGTTGGGAGCAAAGCAGTCTGCTTGCTGTGCCGTGATTGTGTGAGCGTCTTCAAGGAGTACAATTTAAAAAGACACCACCAAACAAAACATTTGGATTTGGACACAATTTAACGAACGAAGAGAGAAAAAGGAAATGCCAGGAGTTGATTAGCAATTTAAAGAAACAGCAAAGTGTTTTCACCAAACAGTCTTTAATACAAGATGCTGCAACCGAAGCCAGTTTGGTGCTGTCTCAAAATATTGTAAAACGGTACAAGCCTCTTTCTGATGACGAGTTCATCAAGGAATGCTTGTTAGATGCAGCAAACATTATCTGTCCAGAACAGAAAACAAAATTTGACAGTATTTGTTTATCAAGGAGAACTGTAGTCAGGCGTGTTGAAGGGATAAGTGACAATTTGATGCACAACTTCGAGATGCAAGCAAAGACTTTTTGTGGTACTCTCTTGCATTGGACGAAAACTACCGATGTACAAGTCACAGCCCAATTGTTGGTATTTATACGGGGAATAAACACTCGTTTCGAGCTTACCGAGGCATTACTTAAGTGTTGAGTCACTCAAAGACACAACCACAGGCCAGGATTTATTCAGTGCTGTTGTGAACTATGTTGAATGAACTGGGTTGGTGTGGAATAAGATAGCAAGTGTAACAACCGATGGAACGTGCGCTTTGACTGGCAAAAACATAGGTCTGGTGAAGTTATTGATTAATAAAATTAAAGAACACCCTGACCACACACTCTTACCTCTTCACTGTGTCATCCATCAGGAAAGTCTGCGTAATGCTGCGTTGAATATCAAGCATGTTATTGTCAGTGTGATAAACGTCATCAGAGCCAGGGCACTTAACCACAGGCAGTTCAGGGCAATGCTTGAAGATTGAGAAACTAAACATTCTGATATTATCTACCCACAGTAGTGTCCGCTGACTGAGCCTGGGCAAGATATTGAGGCGAGTGTGAGATCTCAAGGAAGAAATAGTTATGTTCCTGGAGATGAAGGGTATTGAATGTGACTTTGTCACTAACATTGTTAATGAAGAGTGAAAGTCAGATTTCATGTTTGCCATTGACAGTATGGAAAAGTTGAATGAACTGAATGTCAAACTTCAGGGAAATAGCTTGTTTGCGTATGAAATGTGTGTGTATGTTAAATCATTTCAGGCAAACTCTCCCTGTTCTCCAGGCAAGCAGGTGAAAGAAGGTTTTGCCATTTCCCTTTACTAAAACAGAAAATCATTTCTGGTGTAATGGGTGACAGCTACAAGGCTCAGTTGAATGCCTTGGTTGTGGAATTTGGGTCCACATTCATCTGTGAGAAAGCTTTTTCTTATCTGAAAATCAACAAGTCTAAGAACAGGTCGATGGTGACTGACTGAAATTTGAATGCAGTCATGCGAATCACAACTAGTTAACTGGTTCTACAGTTCAAGAACATTATCCAAAATTGTGAACAGTTACATACTTCTCATTAATTATAATTGTACTCTGTGGTAGATTGTATGTAAATTAAGTTCCTTCTTCTTCATAATTATTATGATAGACTTTTGTAGAAATAATTATGATTAGTAAAATCTTATTACCCAATTAAAAACTGTTTCAAGTTCGTATTTTAAAATATAATGTGCATGTGTAATACAGTGTGAATGTGAAATAAAATGACAAATACATGGTTATTATCATTAATTTATATTTTCATGCATTGTAAATTGTAATTGAAGTACACAAAATATATATGCGGCCCCGATAACAATAAAGTTTTCAATGTGGTCCTCCGTAGAAAATGTTTGCCCATCCCTGGACTACAGGAATAACGTAATCAGATAATAGCTTGATATGTTAAGACAGTGATTCATATTTTAATTGACTTTTACTGAACATCATTGTCATTGCTTTAATTCTCTTTTTTTATTTTCATTTTCCTCTTAATATTTCCTTGCTTCTAAATGACAATGATCTTTCATTCATTCATTCAGCGATGGGGCCTTGCAAACCTCTTGTAATTGAAAGGGTTTTTTATTCTCTTCTATACACTGCAGATGATTTATCATCTTCTTACTTTGGACACTGCCTGTTCTTTTCTGGATTTCTGTCCTTTCTTATTTAGACAGTTTGTTTTTATTTTATTTTCTGTTTCATCTAATTTTTACCTTTCTTGGCTCTGCTTAGCAAAAGATGCTTTTGTGCCATTAAAATCTTCTAACCAACAAATGACTCTGATAAAATATAATAGGCTTAGAAACAACATCAGAAGAGATCATCGAGTCTACCACAAAACGCAACAGCAGCATCATTTACCACTAGATAACAAAATGTTGTTACACTCAGGATTATTTAATATTAATAGATGGCAGATTTTGTTGAAAATATCAGTAAACTAAAACATTTCAGCTGTGGCTATAGGACTTGGTCGGTGACATTAAACATGAAAAATGCCAATCGAAACAAATAGATTGTTGACATATAATTAAACAAACACATTGTTAAAACAATGACGAAACTAATAGTTTTGTGATAGAATGGTAAACAGTGAGAATTCAAACATTGTTAAAAATGATTAAGAATGCAGTGAATTGAAGGATGAATTGAAGGATGGTGAGTCTTTCGGTGATTGTTGATTCGTAAGGGCCCCACTGATTATTAATGGTGTAATTAAATTCCAAGCTGACGTGATTCGACCCGGCGATTGAAGGTGGGACCAAACATTGGAGATTAGTGGAGAGGTTCTGGATTCCGACGAATGGCGATGAGGTGAGGCTTCCGGCAATTGGCGGGGAGGTGAGGGTTCCGGAGAAGGGATGAGGGAGGTGAGAGTGAATATTGGTAAATAGGCGTATTAATAGATATTTGTTATAGATATATCTATTATTACATTTAATCCCCGGTAGTTATTAGTTAATTCCCGCTTTTGATCCCTGCTTTTGTTATTAGTTATGTGGGAGTGTGGTGTTTATTGTTTTGTCATTATTATTTTCGCACGTTAAAACTTGCTGTTAAATTTATTCTTTTGGTTATTTAATCCATCCTAGGCTAAGCAGAGGCTAGCGGGGATTAAATATCTGCCCTTTTTTATTCTTATTTTATTAATTGTTATTTTTTACTGTGAAGGGCCATGTTCTTGTTCTCTTTTGTTTCCTATATATGTCTCTAGGAATCACTGACTGTTAAGACACTGGGCGAGTACAGCTGATGACGCATAGGAACCCAGAAACAGCTGTTCTGGATTCCCGGTGTCGAAAAATCCAAAAACAGATCAGTGATTCCTTTTGTTATTAGTTATGTGCGAGTATGGTTTTTATTGTTTTGTCATTAAAAAAATGTTCTTTCCCTAATGTCTTGCCCGTCCTTAATTACTTTTGGTCTGATGTTTTATCCACATTATATAGAGATCCTTCTTATGATGATACTTTTCCGGAACTTTTAGTTTTGGAATTAACTTGGGTCAGGAATGGATGTAGTCCAATAAGGAAAGATGCAGTCTTGTCCTCAACTCGTTTAGTGGTAACTAGTCTCAACGTCGTTCTGATAATAATCCGCTTGTTCTCAATTTTTTACGATGTTTTGATGATAAATTTCTGAAATGGTAGCACAGCGTAGTGCGAATGAAAGCATGTACTTAATGATATTTGATCTTTACAAACTCATTTCCATCATTTAGAAAATAATTTCAATGATGGATTCAATTTCTAAATCTTTCATAAATAAGGTGAAGGAGTTCAATAGTCTGAATAAATCCACCAATAAAAATAGTTCGATTTCAAAGCTTTTATTACAGTGGATTTTTTCCATCGTATTTTGTTTGAAATTTTATCAATCAAAGCTCAATCAATTTGTCTATTGTGATTAATTATACAATGGAATGTTAAATTTTCTTCTTTAACATTCGTCTTCATTATATTGAAATTACCAAATACAGGTAACCCCCGAACAACACGGTACTTGAAGAACACGAGTTTCGAGTAATTCTTTTGAAAAAGAATAAAATACAGATATTATTTGCTATAAAATTACAGTTGTTAAAAATTTAGAGTAATATTCTTATCAATTACGTAAGCGATAAATGAAGTTTCAACCTTTTTAATACTTCTTAGTGTTTTAGAATTATATTTTTCCCAATTAATTTGACTGAATAATTTATATTTTGTGTAGTTTTCCAATCTTAAACCAAAATAATTCTTGAATTTATTGATTTGGAAATTTTTTAAACAATTGTATCGAGTTATTTTTTAATTATTTTGATTATTTTTTTTTCCCTATTGGCATTATAAATGTTATTCATAAATATTTTATAAATATTTTTTCTTTAATAAAAAGTATTATAATTTTTTTTAAATAAAAATTTTTAGTATTTTATTTAACAAAAAAAAAATTAAACTTAACGTTTTTCTTTATTTTTAAACTTGAAACGGACCCCCTTTTTTGTAGTCTCGAACAAAACGGTTTCAAGGAACACGAGACCAATTAATCGTGTTCTTCAGGGGTTACCTGTGTTACTAAAATTTCAAAATAATGTCTATTTTAATTCCACTCCCTTAGATAGTTCTTTGGTTCGGAGTTAAAATCAAATAGTTTGTTTCTTTACATATTTCGAACCTGGGCAATTTGTGTGATAAGGTTCGTTTTTTTATTAAAGAAAGAAGAAACTGTGAACTGTGATAACAATGACAACAAGAAGTGAGTGTCAAAAGCTGAACAGAGTGCGTCACACCATTCTTAAACAATGAACACAACGAAGCTAAGAAGGAAGTAGTTTTTCTAAGCTGAGTAAGGGCGACGAATAATGGTAGATACAAGAATACTAGTTCAAGATAAGGAATAAACCGAACGCAGAAATTCGATACCATTATATTAGTGACTCTCTTAATTAATATTGAGAAAATATTAATCAGTATTGTATGTATTTCAGGAGAGGTAACCCTGATGTAATTAAGAATGCCGAGAGACATCGTTGCCGCCATGCTTGATTCTAAGGAATAGTTTCATCGCAGCATTTCAAATAAAAGGGTTCAGGTAATTGAATGAAAGCTGGATGGAACGGACATCGTCTGATTTGCTTAAGGGCAAAGCAAGTAAGTGCTGACTTTAACTTAAAGACAAAGGACATTTTAACAAAGTACAAGGTTAGACGAACATTCCAAAGGCTTATGAATCATCAGTTTAAAGTTATGACTTAACTTCGCAAGTATTTAAAATACAATTACACATTTGTTAGTGTTGGTTCCTAAAGAATATTTAAAAGGGACTAGAACGTTTGCAAGTGATAAACGAACTATTTTATAAATATTAAAGACACAAGTTAAGAATAAATATTCTGTGTAACGAACTTTTAAATAGCAGAAACGGTTATTAGTTGCGAATAGAAGATTTTCATGTTTGATATACTCAATAATTAAATAAATGTTATTGTAACCTGAGAAAGAATATTATAAACATTTTGATAATTGAAAGTATAGAGTTATGTTTTTATTCTTGATTCCTATTATTCCTATGAACTATTCATACACAAGTTAGAAATTAAATAAATTAAAGAATTTATTTTTTGTGATCCACGGACCCACAAGTTCTTCATTTGCTAATCGAGAACAAGACATTATTCTTATATCTCATACATTCATTTGATTACAAAAAGAACTCAACAATCATAATAACAACAATTTAGACATTTTCAAGAGATTTAATTTTTTTTAAATCAATATATTATATATTTCTATATCAGACAAAAAAAATCTTGAATCTCGTGAGTCTGGTGATGACTAAATGCATTCTGATGAGATTGAGAAGATTCCTGCATCTGGTAGACTACATTGTAATTATTGATGAAGTTTTTGTTAAACCATAAAAAAAAGTTTTAAAATATGAAATGATGCTTGAAAGGATCGATACACACAAGGATTTTTTTTATAGTAATAGATATCGTAAATTTATAGTGGTGTAAATTTCCACATTTATTCAGACATTTTATCATATAAGCTCGCGTATCGAGACTTGGTCGTGTACTGATGACTGCTCCTGACTGATGATCATCATATTAGCGTGAAACAGCTTACCAGGATGTCATTTTGCTAACAATTTGGTCTCACCCATTGTTAAAATTTAACTCTCTTTATTGAGTGGCTCAGATTTCCACCTTCATTGTCACCACCTCTGTAGTCCAAACTATAAATTTCACAGGTATGGGTTTTACCTAATTGGCACCTTCGTGACTTGTACAGTTGAGAAAAAAAGGAGTTAGGATCTGCGGTAACTTCCTCTCTTAAAGGAAGTGGCCGAAAACGAACTATCCTTGGGATCGCTTTGTTTTCATATACAAAATAAATCCATGTTTTTTGGCTTAATAGTTTACCCTATTTTTCTGAGACTCATAGTAAGAGGCAAATACGCTAAAAAGCAAATATCTTAATGGTAATTATTATTAGAGAATGTAATGCATGAAGTTGCTAGTTGAACTGAAGATTTAAAAGCAAAGAAAATAATACTATTAGAAGAGGTAATTATTACATTATTTTGCAAAGAAATTTACCTAAAATATATGAAACCTTTTTGGAGCCAATATCAATCTTTACTTCTTATTTCTTTTTCTCCATTTAATCATTTTTGTTATTATTTTATCAATAATTCAGTCTCCAATTCTTAGGTTGGATTAGGGAATAAATTTAACAAAAAAAGTCTCTATTTCAATCAATAAATTAAGACAAGTAGGGAAATCTTAAGACTATAGTTGTATTCACTAAAACCATACTCACCATCAGACTCACTAGATTCAAGATATTTTTTTTTCTAGTCCAGAAATATATGAATCGCTAACTGCAGAAAGGCATCATGTCCAAGTTTTTACGATTTTTTTTTATTAAAATTGTGGCTAGGAACAAGACATAACGTTTAATATAGAAAGGAAACACGTCCGCACAGTAATATTGGCATGACAACGACTTCAATATTCTATTTACCGCAGAAGTGTATTAGGGTTTACTACGTTTTTTGTCTCTCCTGTGAAATTGGCAAAATTGGACTTGTTTCCTTTCTGCAGTTAGCGATTCATATAATATCTTGACTTTAGAGAGAACAAATGTCATATAAATTGTTGTTATTATGATTGTTTAGTTCTTTTTGTAAACCAAATGAATGTATGAAGAAGAAGAATAATGTTTTGTCCTCGATTAGCATATGAAGAACTCTCTCGCTAAGAGAGTGGAATTAAAATAGGCGTTATTTCGAAATTTTAATAGTATTTGGTAATTTGAATATAATGAAGATGAATGTTAAAGAAGAAAATTAAACATTTCATTGCATAATTAATCACAATAGACAAATTGATTGAACATTGATTGATAAAAATTGAAACAAATAAGAAGCAAAAGAATCCACTGTAATAAAAGCTTTGAAATCGAACTATTTTTGTTGGCGGACTTATTCAAAATATTGAACTCCTGCACCTTATTTGTGAAACGAAATATATGTAAAGATTTAAGAAATTGAATCGTCATTGAAACTATTTTCTAAATGATGGAAATGAGTTTGTAGAGATCAAATGTCATTGATAACATGTTTGAATATATATTTAGCCTGTTTGATCATTTTTGAGTGCATTATCAGATAATGGTAATCATTGGACTTTAATATCAATGTAGGCTTTAATAAAACTAGAGTCATTTCAGAGGTTGAAACAAAATGGTAATCAGATTATTAATAGGAATTAAAATGTAAGCAATTGAAGAAAATTTATCATCAGAAATACAGATTTAACTTAGATTTCAAATTAAAACTGTTTAAAGAGATAATCAAAGCTACAGATTTAGCAGTGAGGTGTAGTGAGACAACTTAAAGTATCAGAAATATTAAAATCATGATTGCACAATATAAATGTTAAAAAGATTGAAAGAAGTTTTTAAATTTAGAAAACCTAAGTTTTTTAACCTTCATGCGCTCGCGCCGACGGCAAATTGGCCGTCTTTTTGTAATTTTGCGCTTCTTTTTTCCCCGAACGACAAGAGCCGGGTGAGAGAGGCATGTATTCTTAAGTTCAGCCTGCCTCTGCTAGCTGCCAATGTAAAACAATGAAGATAGTCGTTTTCGGATACTCAGTACTTATCCAAAGTTCAGGAAGTGAGTTGACGGCCAATCTGCCGTCAGTGCGAGCGGAAACGCGAATTTTTCTAACGTCACAAAACTTAAAATGCAATTAAACGTTTCGTTAGTTTTCACTATAATTTCGCTTTTTATTTACTTTATAATACTTTAGATTGTGTTATGTTTATCTCTTCTTATTTCTTTACATTTTTTTAACCTTTCTTTCATCATCTTTCTTTCTTCCGCTCGCGCCCTCTAGTGTCACACTTCCGCTCGCAACGACGGCAATTTGGCCGTCAATGATTTTTCACAATTTCCACCAATTTCCTTCGATCAAATTGCATATTTTTCAAATTTACGTTAGTGAATAGTGTCCAATTAAGTTTAGTTCTAGTTAGCTTCTCTGTAGATTTTATATTTTTTTGTTTCCAAAAAAAAAATGTCACATCGTGTTTTTAAGAGTACTATTTTTATAAACAAAGATTACTCGTCAAAATTGAGCATACGATATTTTGTTTATGTTCATTTATCATAAATATCCAAAAATATGCAATTTGATCGAAGGAAATTGTTGGAAATTGTGAAAAATCATTGACGGCCAAATTGCCGTCCATGCGAGCGGAAGTGTGACGCTGGAGGGCGCGAGCGCATGAAGGTTAAATCTTTTTCATAATTATATTGTGCAAGGATGATTGTTAATAATTTATATATTTGCCCTTTAGAAAATGAATGATATATTAAGAAATATATTTTTGATGCTTAAATAAAATATATATGGTTTCCAAAGGATTCGTCTAAGTTATGCTAGAGATTATAGATCTTATTTTATTAATCGCTGAGAATAAACTATTAAAACGAAATGAAGCTCGGATATTATTTTTAGTGGAAGGTAGGTTCAAAAAATAATTCTCAGTTGAAGACATTGGTAAGTGTCAGTGATGGACCTTCAAGTATTAAAAATAGTATTCTTCTTGATTTAGATTAATAATTTTCTAATATCTTCAGCTTAAAAAATATATAATATTAAATCAGCCTTGTCCTCTGTCTGTTCGTTCATCTGTGATCGAAAATTAGGAAACTGAAGTTTTATTGCTAGTAGGTTGGACATGGGTGCTTTTTTTCATAATCTGTGTCCACCTGAAGACTATAAATAGGACTCTTCGGTCGATTCTAGTCTTCCTATGATTGTAACTCTCGTTTCTAAATACAAATAACTCTGATGTAGACCCAGGGAAACTGTTAAGCGGGGTGAACACAATGCGCTTAAGCAGAGTTGTATCCGGATTTGTATGCAGCAAAAGCTGCAAGACCCGAGGATACAAATTCAAAAGCTGCATGTACAGCACCCAATCATAGCACAGCGTTGGAACACGTCACGCATGACGTCACGCCCATGGGAAAACATGGTGTCCAAAGAGATTGCCGTCGCTTGCAATTGACAGACAGCGATTATAGACAGAATACCAGATATTTCCGAAAGTCCTTCATGCAGAAATAAAGTTTATATGTAAATGCATTAATTTCATGCAGTAGAATTTTATAGAGCATTTGATAAACCTCCATATTTGCAATTTTTCACTGCAACAAAAAAAGCAACAAATGCTGCCAGTTTGCCAATTTCTGAACAAAGCCAAGGACGGCATTGTTGCAATTCCCACTGTAATAATAGCGGCTGTTAATTGTTGCTCTTCGTGTATCGCATTTTTTCCTTTCCCGGCGAATATAGATCGGCTAATAATAGTATCGGATTATTTCTGTTTTGTTGGCGTTAATTACAGTTCCTGTGTAGCAGGCCAGCACCGCAATTTATGTCACGTATTGTCAACTGATGTCATTGCAATTTATTCTTTGCTTCGTGTGTTTTCCGCACGGCGGCACCCACCAAGCTGCATCGTTTTCACCCATATCTGTCGTTTCCAACTTTCCTGAGTCCAAGTTTTTCACCGAGTTGTACAGCAAAAACTGCATCGTGTTCACCCCGCTTTAGATTATTCTCTCTAATTCTCAATTAAGTAAAATAATACGATGATTAGAATAAGGAATTTGAGATAATTTAAAAGATTACAATATTAGAAGTTCATTTTTCTACTGTAAAGCAAGAATGTATTTAAAAACTGCTTTATGTTTTAAACAATATACGATTTAAATTTTTAAAATAATTTTATCTTGAAAATACTTGAGGTTTTACTAAATTATTACAAAATACTGAATCATTACAGAATTTTTAAAAAATAAATTTAACAAAGTAAATAGAAGAAGTCAATTCCTGTTCTTTATTAAAATCAAAATTAATTTCAATCTATCAAACACCTACACAGAAGTTAGAAGAGACACTACTATAGATTGTCGCAACAACTAGTTTATTCAAAGCCGTTGTAATTTAAAGGTCAAGAACAACTTCAAATGCTGCCTCCATTATGTTCATTTAGTAAATCTAGACCCATCTTGCACTATTTTTACAACTCTCATAAGTGGCCACGATGGATATCATATTCGTTCTCAAAATAATTGATTCAGTAATTATACACGAGATTTTGTCTAATTGCCATCATTTTCATGCCCCTCCATAACCGGAAGTAGCCAGAACCAAAAAAACCTTCTGATAATTTCTTTTAACTTAAAATGATATTTGTTAATCGTTCTGTGAAAGACAAGAGAAAACTTTCCTTGTATTTTCTTCCTCATTTCTTAACATCGGATATTTGAATAAATTTTTAATTTTGATTTTTTGTATAGCGCTTTCGCTTAATTTAAGGAGTTAAAATTTGTATTGTTCATGTAATTACAAAAGAAACAAATACTTTTTAATAGTTTAAACGTTTCCCAAACATTTCTCATGAAAATTGTGTTTATTTAAATTTAATATAAAGAAAAAATGTAATTTGAAGGTCATTATGTTTCTGAACTGTCATTACATGTTTATATGTGTAATGATAATCCCACCCAAAACATTTCATGTAAAATAAGTTGCCAAGATTCACATGCTCATAGTGCTTTCACTGTTAAAAAGATATGAGATCTCATGTAGAGCCAAGCCCCTAACTCTACAAGACCTAACTCTACAAGCCCTAACTCTACAAGACCTAACTCTACAAGCCCTAACTCTACAAGCCCCAACTCTAAAAACTCTCTATCTTGGTAAAAAAAAGTATGGCTTGGCCGTTTCACGGCTGTCACACGGACAATCCCATGGAGTTATGTAAAGGATATGAAGTACGCTAAGGCTATTATACTTTTTGACCAAGATAGTAGAGTTTTTAGAGTTAGGTCTTGTTGAGCGAGGGGCTTGGCTCTACATGAGATCTGATAACTTTTTAACAGTGAAAGCATTATGAGCCTATTGACAACATATTTTACATGAAATGTTTTGCGTGGGATGAAATAGTTCCATGAAACGGCCAAGCCATACTTTTTAAACAAGATTGTAGGATTTTTTGAGTTAGGCAATGTAGAGTGAGCGGCTTGGCTCTACATGAGATCTGATAACTTTTTAACAGTGAAAGCGTTATGAGCATATTGGAACATATTTTACATGAAATGTTTTGGGTGGGAAGAAATAGTTCCATGAAACGGCCAAGCCATTCTTTTTGACCAAGAAAGAGGGTTTTTAGAGTTGGGGCTTGTATAGTTGGGGCTTGTAGAGTTAGGGCTTGTAGAGTTAGGCCTTGTAGAGTTAGGGGCTTGGCTCTACATGAGATCTCATCTTATTTTAACAGTGAAAGCGTTATGAGCATGTGAGTCTTAACAACTTATTTTACATGAAATGTTTTGGGTGGGATTTCTTTTCTTTTTGTAAGATGAGATTTGATAACTTTTTAACAGTGAAAACGTTATGAGCATGTGAGTCTTGGCAACTTATTTTACATGAAACGTTTTGGATGGGATATACCTATCAGAAATTGTTATGTAATGAAGAACCGGAACCCCCTTTATGAGGGGTTGGAGGGTGAAAGTTAAAGATTTCTTAATTTTTTTGTTGTTTGTGTGCTAAACCTAGCCTGCATACCAAATTTCAGCTTTCTAGGACTTCAGGAAGTAACTTAGAGGTTTGATGATCATGAGTCAGTCAGTGAGTGAGTGAGTCAGTGACAGAATCGACGTATTTTAGATATTAATAAAATCCAAAGTATAAAAGCTAAATAAATGAAACTTATTTCATTATTTATATCATTATTTATATAATAGCGTATTTCATTAGTCTGCTAACTGCATCTTATCTTGAAAATTTGAGCTCTCTAGTATTATCCAGGCCGAAGCTGTGAGGGTTCGGAAATACGACAAAACGCTTCCAGAAAAGGTATATAGAGCCCTTCCTGCCTTCGGCTCGTCTTGGCGGGGACACTGCCGTGCCCCCAGATAAGAGATATCGGTTGATATGCCTTTGGCAGTGAAAAAAAATTTTAATGTGAAAAGAAAAATGCAATAATTTCAGAAAGTAACGAAAGATCCAGACATTATTGTCTTGAACTGTTCTTTCTGTTGTGATTGCAGCTCGCAAAATAGCTTTTATTCCGTCTGTTTTATCACCGGAAACCAAAGATAGGTTCCGGTGATAGTAGCTGAGAATCAGGAAACTCGTCAATTAATGGAGACTCATAGTGTTTAAGAGCATTTATGAATAAATCAATTCACAGCTTTCTAGTAAATATAAAACAACGTGACCCCTTACAATTTGCTACTCAAACTCTAAACTTGTTAACAGGGACACTAATAATGGTTGGGTCGAGATACCATTTATTCAAGCTAGTTTTAATTCAAAATATCAATTGCAATTTCAATGATTCTCGTATTGAAATCATTCAGTATGTTTAAATCCATTTTGCATGTAGACTCTCAGGAAGTGGCTACATCGGTTCCAGGATACCATATTCAATTTCTATATTTAAATATTTGGAGAATTTTTTTACTGAACTTTATCTGGAATAATAATTGTGATAAAGTCTGTTTCTTAAAAATACATCCGTGAAATAAACCTACAGGTTATAAACATAGACAATTACTGAAATCATCAGTGATAAATAAATGGTAAAACTTTTTGTTTAAAGGCAGAACTTAATGATGAACTTCATTTAAATAAGACTTTTTTTCAATTATCTTGCTTTGTATGAAGAAAGACTGTTTCAACTCGAAATAAGTAAAATAACAAAACTACAGAATTAAAGTCAATTCTTTTAAATAATTGTCGTAAATACTAATATCTAATCAGATCCATAAAAATATATTAATGTTTAACTACCAAATTTTCATCTGGAAAGGGTCTTACAAGGTTTATCAACACCTAAATATAAACAGACAGTAAGACTAATTTCTTTATATGAAAGTTGATGCAGATCAATTTGAGTTACCACGGGGACAATATTCTAAGTAATAAACTGACACTCTCAATCCCGTACACGTATTAGTAACCTATAGATATCATTTGGAAAATGTGGATCAAGATGAATCTAATCAAGTCATAGATATCTTTTGTTATTTTACATTAGTTTATACTCCAATTTTTGGGAAATTAAAATTAATAGGAAAAAGCTACTTCAGTAAGGTAATTCACCTGCATGATTACTAATTTCATTACTAATGGAAGGACAATGTTTAAATGAGAGAGAATAACCTCAACTCTAGAATTATTAAAAAAATAATAATTTTCTATCATTATTGTATGAAGTAAATATCATTCCTTTTGTTTTTATGTTAAAATTACATTTTATTCTTGGATAGAGAATAAAATAACCATAACTGTTATTTGAATTTATTCTTTTATTATATTTTCGTTATAAAATCTTCGTATAATACCAAATTAATTTTAAAAAAGAAATTGAATCTTACACAATCTTAAAACAACACAATTTTATTTTTTGAAAAATGAACTGTTGTACTAATAACAAATATTTTAAAAATAAAAAAAAAATATTTTACGAATTTTTTAACATTTCACGTTTTTTGTCAAATTTCTTTTGAGTTTAAAATATCGAGTAAAACCTAGTAAACACAAAGTAAAGTGACCGTTCTTGAATTTTAATTTAATTAATTGTAGAATATTTTCAAAATTAAAAACAAAAAAATATAAAACCCAGATGCTTCTCAAATTCATATTTAAATTTTCAGAATTTTAGGTTCATTGGAAAAAGAAATATATAAAAGAATTGGAAGGTTTGCAGCCTGAGTCAGGACAATACACTCTATTTTATTTATATCTAAACTTTGTAAG
Organism: Thereuonema tuberculata; assembly: GCA_023159025.1. NCBI lineage: Eukaryota > Metazoa > Arthropoda > Chilopoda > Scutigeromorpha > Scutigeridae > Thereuonema > Thereuonema tuberculata. The sequence goes on along the minus strand of JAFIDM010031736.1, from coordinate 2,942 downwards.
TCAATAAATATTTGAACAAAACCAAGTTGTAACTATAACTGAACTGTAAATAAACTTTTTTTTATGTATAACAGTATATATTTTCTCTTTTAGATCATTTGTTTAAAAAATATTGACTTAACAAGAAAAAAAAACCTTCTAATAATAAATGTATCTGCTTGAGAGTTCACAGCGGTCAAGGTAATCTCATAAATTTTTTCAAAAGAAAAAAATATCCGTTTTCAAGATAGCCGATGATTTTTTGTTTTAACTTTCGACTCCTAAATCTCATTATGTGATAAATTTTTACAGATGGATTAGCTTAAAGATTTTAATCCGTTTTTTAAAACATTAACAGAAATCCACTTTTATTTTATAATGCTTCGGTGTATGTTTTTGTTAACTTTCTTGCTGTGATTTCTCGATTTGAACTCACTTTGAAAAGATTAGAAATCCAGAAATTTGCATACCATGTTTTGAGAAGATCCATCCAGAGATTCAGAAGTATTAAGGTATATAAACTGACTGATTTGATGATCTTCACTTTCCAAAGACTGTCACAAATATTTCACTCTCAGTTTTCTGTAAATAACTAGTTTTAAAAAGTAAATGTATTTGAATAATTTGTCCATTGCACGTTAATAATTATGAATTTGATGAGAATAAGTAATTCCAAATTCAAACATGGCAATTTACATACTGTACTAGAGATAGTTTTCATTAAGGAGAGTTGATCAAAAAACAAGATTCAAAACTCTTCTAAATCTTAAAGCAAACCTTTATTGAAAGAAGATGAGACAGTGTTCTTAAAGTGGCACAGATACGTTTCAGGTATTGGACACATGTTTGATCGGCTCATCGATTCCAGCCATATTATGTAGAAGTCAGGGCCTAAATGTTGTAGCCACTTCTTCATTGCATAATGTTGGACTTCTTCATTACATGTGAAGCGTCGACCTGCCATTTGCTCTTTTAAGGCAAGGAACAGATGTAATCATTGAAAGCCAACTGAAAGGCAGATGTTCCAAAATTTTCCACTGGAAACCGTGCAGCATATTCTGTATGGTCGGGCATTGTCGGCGCATTGTCATGAAGTTAAGATCATCTTTCAGAAAATCAGGACCTACTCTCTGCCCAAGGAAAGGGTGTAACACCAAGCGGATCACCATTTTGAAATGATAGCGCACACCACCAATGACACGCACGATACAGACCACGTGGCACTGAGCAGTACAGCCTTCTATCGGATATCTCTGCAACTGTTGTTATTAAGGCAAACTCATTCTTTTAAATTCTAGTGGTTGTGATAACAAATCTAGCGATATTGTGATCGACCTCGTAGTTAGCAAAAAATGAATGGTGGTGTAAAGGAATTGGATTCATTTATTGGATTTTAGTTAAGTTGTTGATATTTTTTGTAAATTTATATATTGGAGATATACGAATGTGCGGATTAGAATGTTGCCTCGTGCAGGCTAATATTTTGTAATTGAAAAGTTTCAATTTGAGAGAGAGGCTCTCGAGTTGGTGGTGGAAGGGAGTAGGAGGTTGTGAAGTTGCTCGGTTGAGAGTTTGGTTTGTAATATAGTAAGGCTGTGTTTGTGGAATAAAAGTGTTATTGTTTGTAAACCAGTTGCTTTGTCGTCATTCCTGCGACGTTACAGCTTTTATTACTATATTATTTTGGTGGCAGCGGTGGGATCTTCGAAATTCCCGTAATCAGATTCCGTGTTTTACGAAAGAGTTCGCTGTGAACTGGTTTCCTGTTGTTATTTCAAGCCTTCAGAACTGGCTTCTCTAATAAGGAAAACTTTCAAACGAATGAAAAGTATTTGTTTACTAGCCGGGTACGATCGCTTTGATCCGGAATCCTTGCATATATAGCATTAAAAAAAACCTTATTTATTCAGTAAATTAATATTGAGATCGGAGAATATAAGACGGCCCAGCCGGTTGTGGCCATCTCTGCTTAACTCAGGTGAATTGCAGGTTGGCACCATACACCTGGGGTTGTCGCCACACACTTCATGATCAGTTTGCCAAATTATTCTTTATCCCGTGGGATTTCGAGAAATCTGGCCTTATTCCTTGTATACATCATAAAAGGAACGTCTGTGCAAAATATCAGCTTTCTACGTCGAAGGGTTTGGAGTGGGTATTTGAAGAGCGAGTCAGGACTTTTTTTTTTATACATATAGATTTTCATGAATTTTATTTTGATTGTATTTGGATCTGTTATTTTCTCATTTTCAACTCTTATTCGTAAAGAGATTCGTTCTTTACTTGTTGTTCTTGGTGTTTTGATATCATGCTTATTTTGAATATGATCTCTATTTGTTTTCGTATTCATGAATTGTAGGGGAGATCGGGATAAGTTAGCATAACGAGCTAGTTGGCACACAACTTCTTTTTCCTACCACCGTGTAGGTAGAGCGCTGACATCTTGGTAGTGGGAAGTGTATGTAAAGGTGCACCATCCACAGTGACTTTAGTTTGCTTTGGAAGCGTTACGAAGGAAGGACCCCTGTTTCATCGTTTTTCTGACTGATGAGTAAATTTTTCATCTTAATGTTTTTGTTCTGGTGAACATATAGATAGAATTGAGATGCCCCTGATGCCAGTTTTCGAAAGAGTGGATAACTGCAGTTGCATGCATGTATCATAATCTTTTGTTTCTGATTTCAAATAACATTGTAATAATAAACTAAAAATTCTTCACATTCCAGGCGATATTTCGTGATCCTAAAAGGAACTCACTTCTCCATGCCTAATCTCTATAGAGAAAGGGAATAACTTTCCTCTTCTCCCAAACAAAAATTACAAAATAAAATAAAATTAACAAACAAGAATTCCAAAACGTGCTAACAGCATTAACAATTAATAGCAAATACATGCTAAAAAATACAGAATATGCCTATCATTCATTGTTAACAGTTCATCTTTTAAAAAATTATTAGAAAAAT
>JAFIDM010031735.1:0-35554 GCA_023159025.1 Thereuonema tuberculata | reverse complement strand
CAATATGGAATGAAAGTTCAGAAAGATATTCTGCCTTCCATTTTGTAGCTTTTGTTTAGAAGAGCAAGAATATTTACCATTTCAATCTTTAAAATATTATAAACATCAAAGCTAGTCTGCTTTTCAAATCTTCAACTTTAAGGAAACGTATAAAAAAGTAGAACTAAAAATAGAAGAATTTTAAAACAAATTAAGAACAAAAAATAAACCTACCCCTGTTTTATGAACTGCCTTCTTGTAGAGGTTTATTAATCGATCAATGGCATTTTCTCTTATCTCCAAAGAAGGTAAGTGTGGAAGGAAATCATTTCCAACGAAAAAACACATGAAAACCCAATCATCAAGTGCTCGCTAATGACAAATAAATAAATAAATAAATAAATAAATAAATAAATAAATAAATAAATAAATAAATAAATAAAAAATACATAAATAAATACATAAACAAATAAACTTATCATTTTATTACTGTTTACATCATTACAAATCTTAATTAACATTTTGTTTACAAATAACCACACCTTACACCAATAAATATACTAAATAAAATACATTTATTAAATACTAGCTGAACCCGGCATGCGTTGCAATGCCACTCAAAGAAGAAAGGGCCTGCTGTCGGCCGAGGGTAGATACTTAGGTCCTTGTATCGCCTTCCACCCACCCACCCAAGTGTGGTGTCCCTGCCCCCAATAGGAGAGCGAATTTTTTACTTTTTGCATTAGACTTGGGGGGCCCGAGAAGGGGCCCTACATATAAGGTCCCGGTGTTGGTCGGGGGTGGGACACTTATGCCTTTGTGTCGCCTCCCCCAATCCTAGTGGGGTGCCCCTGCCCTCATTCATTGGGGATCAGCTTTTTCACTTTTTGCATTAGACTTGTGGGCCCGAGAAGGGGCCTTAAATGTAAGGGCCCGATGTCAGTCAGAGGTGGGACACTTAGGTAGCCATGTCGCTTTCCACCCATCCAAGTGTGGTGTCCCTGTCCCCCATAGGAAAGCGAATTTTTCCCTTTTTGCAATTGACTTGGAGGGCCCGAGAAGGTGCCCTAAATATAAGGGTCCGGTGTCGGTCAATGGTGGGACACTTATGCTCCTGTGTCGCCTTCCCCCCACCCAAATGTGGTGTCCCTGCCGCTTATAGGAGAGTGAATTTGGGGGGGGGGGCAGGTTCTAAGGTAGTTTAACTTTTCCGCAGGGTCCTAAAGAGTAATTCTGCAAAGTTTGGTCCAGATAGGTCAAAGGGCCTAGGAGTGTACAAAGGACAAAGAAAGAAAGAAAGAAAGAAACATTCATTTTTATATATATATAGATATTTAAAAACAGCAAATTTTTGGAAAGAGAAATCTTCTTTCCTTTATCAAGCCTATTTTAAAACAATTTCCGATTGTAACAATTCATTGACACAAGCATGAAACATACTTATAACATGAAATATTGTTAAAATTAATGATATCAATAATGTTTTTGTCTTTGAGGATTGTTAAAATTTTAACTACTTCATGTTATAAGTATGTTTCAGGCTCGTGTCAATGAATTGTTGCAGTCAGAAATTGTTTTAAAATAGGCTTGATAAAGGAAAGAAGATTTCTCTTTCCGAAAATTTGCTGGTTTTAAATATATTTAAAAAATGTATTTTATTTAGTATATTTATTGGTGTAAGATGTGGTTATTTATAATAATAGGACATCTAGAAGAGAAGAGATTAAGAAGAAATAAGGACTTAATACTTATTTTGTTTACAAACAAATTTAATATCTTTTTAGATTATCTTAATACTTTTATTTGGAAAAGGACTCTTATAGATGTTATAAGCTGATAAAGGTTCAAAGCAAAAGAAGAGGCATTCAGTTTCAGTGTTTATTTAAAAACCAAACATCGTTTTTAACTCTTCCTCCAACTGATTTTCAAACTTAAAAACTACCAATGATATTTCAAGATGTTGGTTTGGGACTGACCCTTATTTATTATATAAGAACAATGCGACATAATTGAAGATATGAGCTTCGAAAAGTGAGAAAGATGAAAGGTCAAAGATATTTAAATAAATATTGCTTAATGTGCATTTTTTTATTATTAACTACTGATTCATTCAGAAGTAGATTTCACCATAGAATGAACGATTAACTCATTCTTTTTACAATGCAGTAACATTTTTATTCTGTGAGGAGAATCATCAATTTTTCAGTTCAGACATAATTAAGAATTACATACAAAGTCTTTAAATTAGGAGTTTTTAATACAAGACCATCCTAACTATTCAACTTAAACGTAGGTTCCATAGAAAATCACCAATTTATAAACACAGAAATTCTCACAAAAATTACAGGCAAAAGAAAGATGTAAAGAATTCACACACTAGCTAGTTAAATCTATAATCCTGAACTACTTAAAACAAATCAACAATGAGTAACAGACAGTATTGTCAAAGCATTTAAATAAGACGTAGGAATTTTGCAATCACTCTAAGATATGACTGATTGCTCAAGATAGTGAAAATATGAGACAACCAATGAAATTGTATATAAATCCTGGCAAAGTAATATTCAAATATTTCCCTAAAGAAAATGGATTACAAGCTCTGAAAACAGGTGAATTATGCTAAATCTCCAAAACAAAATTGAAAATTTAATTAAAAATTAAAAGACATGCTAAAGCTGATATTCAATTTCTGTTCTTTAGGCAGGCTGTACAAAGATGAAAAAAAAGCAGCAAGAATTTTGATGAAAACACAGTGGCCACCACTTCAGAAGATGTTTTATATAGTCATCAGAAATCCATCAATCTCCCATCAAATTAAAAAAAAATTACACAAAGTTCTTGTTTGAGAAGATCCAACGTAGATATATATCAATGAGATTATTCATATATATCAATGAGATACAGCGTAAGGACTTATTCATTTGGACTTTTTATTCATGAAATCTGACTCTGAAAACAATCAAAGAATGGATGGCAAAGTGATGGTTTACGACATTGAAACTTTGGAAATTAATTACGTAAATGTTTAATATCAATATAAAACATTTCCCCCCTAATATTAATTTATATAATCTAAATTCTTTAATCTAGGTCATGTCTATAGGATATAGGCTTTAAAGCCCTAAAATTAAACATACTGGAGCAATGTCTTAATTAATGAAGAAAAAATTATTAACTGCAAACTGAAAAGAGAAAATTATTCAATAATTCTATAACTGCTATTGTGAAAATTAATTTTAAATGCTAATCAGTGTTTCTAAACATTCAGGAAGGATGAATCAATTTAGAAGAGCTTCTTGGATCTATGAATTTCTAAATTGAATGAAGCTCCCTCTCTTCTGTCTATATCCCGTTAGATAACAAATGAATGTAATCAAAGCACTGACATCAGAGTAGGATAAAAGATAATTCTCATTTATGTTCTATTCTATTCTGACTAAAGTTAAAAAGCAAAAGAAAAAAACGGGGGGGAAGATCAAAGGAAGAAATATATGTGTATGTACTTTAATGTTAAGTTTTATGAATTAAAATTAATATATTTCATTAGGTCTTCAGTCAATGTGGACAACTGTAAGAGTAGCTGGAGAAGGGGACAACAGAAGCAACCTCAAACAAAACTTCAAAAACTAGCTATACCTTGAAAGTATGGTTGATACCAAAAGAATCCTAGAACAGTTAAATATTTCATAAAGGGAAGGTTTTCAAGAAATCAGGACTATATCTGTATGTAGCATTAGAAGGTATTATCCACTATTATAAAAGGTATTCAAGAATTATTATTGATAATGTAAAGATGAAAAAGAAAAGATTGGATGGAACAATGAACTAACCGTCCAAGGGCAAGCTGGATATTTAAGATTGGAGGTTTGGTTTACTGAAAACTATGACATTTCAAAAGCCATAAGATGCTTTCTGAGAGAAGATATCTGGTGTTAAGCGTCAGGTTAATGGCAGTTGATGTCACTACCAATGGCATGGGATGTTAAGTATTAAGGTTTACCATGCGAATAGTTTACAAGCACGAATGCTAATCTATGTTACACCAAATTGAGGATTCAGCAAATAATGGTATGATATAAAAGAATATACATATCTATTAGGAAAAGACTTTTGTGAAGCAAACTGAAACATATACTAGAAGACAGGGAAAAGTAATATGTGAGTCTGAATATCGTCGATGTTATATCAAAATGTCTTATGTCAAAATCTACACTTTTCAGTAGCTAAGAAAAACTTCTGTTTTCATTTTGTATTAACCCTAAATACTTGACATAATAATTTTAAACTTTGGTTGGCACATCATGCAATATGTAGGTACTGGTTTTAATAAATTTCTTTTTGCAGTGCACTGTTACTTACATACGATGTTTTGCAATTAGTTTGTTTCTTTTAACTTAACATGCATTTTGTTTTTAATCTGTAACTTGAGTTCTATCACCTGTACATACATACAGTTTGAGACAATTTGAGAGCAGATGTAGCTAACAAATATAAGTGTTTTTCCTCAATACAAATTTTTTGGTAATTTTGACATACAACATTTTAATGTAACAATGACAATATCATTATCTGCTTTGAATGAAGAAAGGCCATCATGAGAAAGAATAAGTTCTTAGTGACTACATGACTACAATGATTGTTAGGCTGTCACATCTTTTATCTTTAAAAATAATGCCAAAGAAGAAAGAACCTCAATACTATTGAAATATACCAGTTGATACTATAAGCTCCCAAATGATTTACAGAAGGATCGATCTATGGATGTTAGATAGTTGATAATAAAGCTATAGGAAGGCGTGAATAGAGAATATGTTGAAGAAGTCTTATTGGTATCAATGAGATATTTGAATGTTGTGAGTCGGATGATTTTAGTTAATCAGAATCAATATCTCACATGATTCTAAGCCTTTTCGCATGGTAAATGACTTTAAAATCTTTTCTGATACATTCTACATTAAAGGAGTCATAGATGTATTTTAGTTATAAACTCAAAGGTTGCAATATGGTACGAAATAAAATGTCTTATACACAAAATTTAGATACAGATACGAGTATAGCAGCAAAATAATGCTGAAGCTTATCACTGAATGGGATTAAGACTTTATACTTGAAATTATGCAGCCTTATTCGTATGTTAAAGGTTTAGGAACATGTTTTGCTCAGAAGAATGTTCACAAAATATTAATAAGGTAACATGATTATGTATGATGTGATTAATGATGTACAATGGTCAGCTGTAGATACAATTCTGTCAATGCTGAAAACATTGAATAAATACAAAGAACTTCAGAAATGTTAAACCAAACTATTGTAAAGTGAATCAAGCTTTTGTTGCGAGAATCCCTATAATGAAGCATGATATTTATGCAGTATTTTAAAGTTCTATTTTCATTAATTAATTATTCAAAATTGAATAATTTTGATGTTGGCGTCATATTTAAGCGCTAGGGAGCCTTTACTGGTGAGACGTGTAGACAATGTTCTCCAGCGACATTAAATGTTTACTGTGTGCCCAACTGAACAGGCATAACAGACTGAAGTCGCACTGTTTCTTGCTGCAATCACAACAATACATGTACGCAATACATTAATAGTAAGTTCCAAGATGGCACGTGACAACGCTTCTGGTGGTCACTTAGTACATTTGTTTAGTCTGCTTCAAGTGGAAGTGAATAAGAATCTCAGCATTCCACAATCAGAGATGTTATATTGAATTTAACATGGAATGTTTCACAAATGCAGAATTGGATGACATGGATCTGTGAGGGATACCAATGGATAGACCGGGGATGCCCCAATTTCTTCTTCTCAGGATACATGAAGAGCATAGTGTATAAGACTGCAATTGACTCTTGAAGATCTTATTGCAAGAATTGCTGTCACCATTGCAAATGTTCGCGAAATGCCAGGAATCATTGAGAATGCACGACAATCGATGCTGTCATGCATGCAATGATGTTGCCAGTCGCCACTTTGAACACCTTTTGTGATTGAACATTTGTGAACAATCATGTCCCTTCATTTCTGTCCAGGCTCCACCACCATCTCTCTAAATGCCCTTAATGCTTAAATATCATGTCAGAAGACAAACATTCATGAACAAAAAAAGTTTGTCAAGGTGATCTTGATACACCCTGTATATATGAAAAAAAGGTATATTACAAATAAAAAGGTATATTAGTTATTAATATTATAATTAAAACAGAACTTACTTCCATTTCAAATTCAAAAGGTAAATTATACATGACCAATTCTTTTTCTAAATACTCTCGAAGGATGTTCAATCTAAGAAAAATAAACTGGACCTCTAGGGCAAGTGGTTTGTCTACTTCTTCACAATCCTTTGGGGCTCCAGTACAGTCCTTCATTTCATGACCTTCAAAAAAAATAGAGCAGAAAAATTCTAACAATGGCAAGAGTACAAAATCATTACAGCAAAAGTGTTAATTAGGAAAAATAGTGTTTTCTGCAGAAACTGAGCATTTAAATATATATTAGCATTTGAAAAGATTCTTCAATTTTTGCAATGAATTTTTTATTTATTAAAAAGGACTAAAATTTTAAAATTCCACATATTTCAGAATTCTATTTTCTTACCCAGCTGTCCACACACTTCACATGGCCTTGGTTGGTTTGGCTTAAATTCTTCCCTGATTATTGTAAAATTTGGCTCGTGAGTAGCTAAGCCAAGCATAATAAGATCAGCATCAGCTCCACACAAACAATGATGGGTATTGGGATCATGGTCAGGGTTAGCTGAAATATATTTAATTTTTTTAATTTTACATGAAATACAAAATATTTAAAAATATATAGGAAAAAAATGAACAGATGGCACAGCAGGAATCTGAACTTCGGTATTAGGCCTTAAACGTAAGTTAGAAATTGCTTTAATGAAATTTAATACTTCACAACTTTAACTTGCCCACTTGTTATGAAAAGTGTACTGATAATCCTAACTCCTGCTTAATTTTTTTTATTATTGACTTTAAATAGTAATATAGTATACTTAATAGCAAAATTTTACGTGTGTAATACATACATAACAAGAATAATAAGGATAAAAACCCACACATTTAATGGATTCACTGAGCTATTTTAGGAAATTTTGTACCGGGAACTCAAGACAGACGTGTTTCGAGGTTCATATCTCTCGTCAGTTGGATTCACCCAGTACTCGTAGCTCAGTGGAATCCAAAGAAACATACAAAAGACAAAATTAAACAAAACAATTTAAAAAAAAAAAACAATCAAAAAATAAATTAATAAAAAGGGCAATAAATTAATTCCCGCTAGTTGAACGCTTAGCTTATGAAAAATTAATTTGTAAAGCAGACATTTACATAATAGCAAACTATTACATGTGTAAAACAATAAATATATATGTGTGTATATATATATATATATATATAACAAGAAAAATAAGAATAAAAATGCATACATTTAAAGGATTCAATGATCTATTTTGGGAAATTTCGTACTGGGAACTCAAGACAGACTGTTTCGAGGTTTATACCTCTCATCAGTTGGATTCACCCAGTACTCATAGTATACTATGGGGTAGTAACATAAGCATGGTATTGATTTGTGGTCTATTGTGCTATCCAACCTTACAGCCTTATATTACCATAAAAAAGACACAATGAAACAAACTGGAGCATAGGCTCCAGTAGCCTATCTACAAAGAATCATAAATAGATTTTCTGGTTTCAAAAAAACAGGATCCTAAAACCATATATCTCAAGGCAGTAAAGTTTTTATAGTCACACAGAATGTGTACTGATAATTAACTTTTAGATGGTTCATTTAACAATGGCTGAACAGGAAAAAAAAATTGAATTTAAAAATTAAACATATTCTTAGGGTATCAAAATATCTTAAAAAGTTATTTTCTGTAATTCTTCTTAACTTTGTTTAAAAGCATAAAAAACTACCCGAAAGGAATTTTGGTAACTGATACAAATAGGAAAAAGAAAGAACAAAAAGTTTGATACATTTCCTTAAGTTGACCCAAAATCTGAACAATAAACAAAAAGAAAATGAATTTATGTCAATATTTATTTGTTTTCCATTCTCTAGTCCTAATTTTGTTTCCAACAAATGGTCTCTGGCTCATTCTTCTTCCTTCAATTACTGCTTTCAAGTTTCCTATTTTTTTCTTTTATGGATTGCAAAGATGCCTCTAGCATAAATTCATCCAGATTTGAATAATTCTTTACCTCCACCCTTTGGAAAAATACTTCTGCTACTTCATGATTCATTGCTTTTTATTTTGTTTAAATGTAGTCCATGGTTGATTCCAATATTTTTAATTTTATTGAATGAATTTGATACTACTGATTTGAACTGTACTATTCATATAGCACCAGTAGACAAACTATTGTACAGCTCTGTTTATATCCATTAAAATACTTTTCTTTAAATTATCAATTTGGAAATTGCTTAAAAATACAAAATTCCATGTCTATGATAGATAATTTCTTAATGAAGTTTCAATTACAAGTATTGTGACAATTAATACTCTACTTAAGTTATAAATTTTGAATCAATGAATAAATATAACCCTAGTCAGTGGAACCTACCTCTTTGTCTCCTAATGTAATCCATTATTTTGTGCTCCCCTTCACCTGGTACATTAGCGTCAGATAAAATAACTATGATGTTCCTCCATCCAGGATCATTATTTAATCGATCATGGATGTAATAGTGGAGACATTTAGCCAAGCGATCCATAAATGGCGTACCCTATGTATTTAAATAGAAATGGTACATTAAAATGAGTAAATTTTCAGTAATCAAGTAAAATTCATGATAAAAATTAATAAAAAATTGCAACTATACTGATGTAGTAACAATCAATTCATAAAATACATGTATCTTCATAAAATGCCCATGTATAACAGGATGTGGCTTTATGATATACTGACTCTGTATTTATCCAAAACTTTCTTTTGGCCCTACAACCCTATCACTGGCAGACAAAACGACAGTCACTATTGCTAAACCTCTAATTTTTTCCCTCCCCTCACACTCGCTGTGTATTCTCACCTCGTGTTTTGTAATGTAAGTGTTTTGTGATGTCCTGTATGTTTGTGTCGACCCTGAAGAAGGAATACGCTCAGTATTTCAAAACTGTCGGTTAATTACCATTATTTTATCATGTTTATTCTTTTGTATAAGTGCATTTTATTTTCATTTTTCTCTTATTTCAATACATGAATGTTAAGCCTTCTTGTTAGGTTCAGCTAATCATTGCTTATTATAAAGATGATATGTTGCAGAGGATTCTTAGGTGATCTGGCGGAGAGTAATAATATCATTTTTAAATTTGAGAACTATCAAAATGTTAAGCCTAATTATCATCTAAAATATTTCAAAATAGAAGCCACTCAATTGATCCCAATATTGCTGAATCCCTTAACACGTTCACTGCCACTTTTGTAAGGTGCTACTAGATTATTTTATGTTCTTATTATATTTGGTACAATAAGAAGGCAGTACATATCATATTTCACCCCACCCCCCAACCAGCTCAAATCAAGTATCCCAGCTCCTCTGGTTACACTGCTGTTATGTCTCCCCTCGATACTAGATTTTGAGTAGTCTTTATTGGTTTCGTCAATGATTTGGTAGGGAAATCAAAATAAAATATAAATAGAATAGAATAAAAGATGTATTTTTTATTTATTAATAAAAGTACCGTATATGCTCCAATAAACGCCGAGGCTCTTATTGTCGCCGGTCTCTAATAAGCGCCGGGCTGCAGAGGAGACACGGCCAAATAGTAGCCGGGTCTTTGATATTTGCCCACCAGTACTAGTGTAAGCGTCCGTATCTTTATAGTCGTGGTCGTGCGTAATACCTTACGGTACATTGCCTTACAAAATGCCGCCGAAACGGTCATTTGACATTGCCTTTAAGATTCGCGGTGGAATATGCGAAAGAAACTTCCGTCATTGCAGATTTTGACGACGAATAGCAGCGAAAGCTACAGAAAGACATTGCCATTTATCTTTAACAGTCTTATGTAGCATGTGAAATTCAAATAAAGTAGCTGTTTATAATATTAGCTGGTATTTATGTGTAAAAATATTGCGTTCTGAAGGTTTTTTTTAATAATGGCCGGCCTCTAATAGCAGCCGGTCTCTATTAAGCGCCGGGAGCCGAGGCTAGTTTTGCAAATAAACGCCGGGGGCCTCTATTAGAGCATATACGGTAAATGTAAATTATCAGAAAAAAAATATATACAAAATCAAATTAGGAGTATGATCAAGGAACTTCTATTTTTTTTTTCAAATTCTAAATTCTAAAATATCAACATAAAATTAATAATCAATGAATTTCAGAGAATCTGTTTTTCAAGGCCCTGGTTCATCAATAATTATTATGATCAGGAAAAAAAATTAAAAAACTGACAAAGTTCAGACCAAAAACTGTTTATGACAGTTCAAGGTGTCTACTGAGATGCTGCACACAATACAAGTTCCCCTTAAAAGTGCCAGCAGCATACTCATCAATAGAGTTTGCCTAACCACACAATACGGCAGGTCATCTATTACTAGTGCCATCTACATGGACCTGTGTAGTCAGCAGTGAAAGTGTTAACGAAAAACAAAATCTCAGTATACAATTTTTGGTAATGATCAATTCAGCATTGGAAACATTAGCAGTATATTAGGCATTCTTTCTCTCCGTCTACTGCAATGATGAATGGTTCAAGGCAGAATCACTAACTGAATTAAGTTTTTCTCGTCCCTTAATTAAGACTTGAAATTTCAAGTGTTTTTTGCAATCTTCTTTTTTCTAATAACAGTACTCATTGTACAGTTTTTGTTGTTTAATTGCTACATGATTTTCAAAGTCACATCTTCTCCTCGTCTCATTATTTTACTGTTATTCAAAAGCATATAAGAACATACAGGAACCTCTTAGCAGCTAATAACTTGGAGGTCACTCATGGATCTTGTGGGACAATGTATTTACAGGATCCTAATCTAGGGCCTTCCAGCACTCAGAATCCAACCAGTCAATACACAAATGTTAATAAGAGCAGAAAATCACACAGTTGCAGGTCGTAATTAAGGCTAGAGGAGGAATACCCGTTATTAATAAGATTGTTTTATAAAAACGTTTGTATTGAATTTTGTTTTAATCTCCATTTCCCAGGCTGTATGAAAACGAGGTTCTATAGTAGGCTAGGAGATTCCTACAAAAAGCACGCTGACACGCAATACACACTTAAGTGATATCATTGGATAAGAGATGAAACGATCTTTAAATTGACATTATTTTGATTCAAAAAACTTGCGAATCACGAGGGAAAATAAAACAAAAAGTATTTATATTTATAGATGTAATTCAGATTCTTGCACTGTGAAACCTTCTCTATGAATTTTAAGTGAGACTATTTGCTAGATAAAATTAACTAAGGGATAAATTAAACCAGCTACTCAACAAAGATCCAAATATACATGAACAGAGAGATGGAAATGTAATTCCTAAGATCAGAAAAAGTATAATCTAAATAAATCATTTTATCAGCAAATATATATAAGTCAGAATAAAAGATAATTGTTACAAAAGTTATACTTTCATTTCTTTAAAGTAAACATGCTGCTATTTAAGGACAGCATGAATTACTCTGAAATAAAAAGTGATTTTAGAATGCAAAATTCTCATCTCTGATTTGTATCTATCCAATTTCTAATGAGACAGCTTCGGATTTTAAACTGTGATGCTCTTATTCAGAAAAAATATATAAAACTGATAATCGTTGTGGATAGGCTAAGTAAGAATAAATTCTTTATTACTGTATAATTATAAGATAATCATAAGTATTGAGGCCCTCAAAATATAATAATTTATTTTTAGTCTAAATCTCGTTTAGACTTGGTTTTTAACCTGGGGTGCAAAAAAGCTAGATTTTCTTAGAAATTAATTCATCATAAATTAAACAGAAAAAGGGCAACTATTTTGTTTTATCAAAGTTATTAACATTATATTTTTTTTAATGTTTGATTATAAGTATGTCGTGTAGAAGTGTAATATTAATTAATTTTATGACATCATAAAAAATGTGTGCCTTTTTTTTTTTTACTTATAAAGTGTTATCCCATGCATCCTCAAATGCTTTTATATTTATATTTTTAGATCCATTTTAAGGAATAGTCCACTTCAATGATTCTGGATAAGAGGCAAAAGAACATATTTTGACATTCAGATAACAGCACAACAAAAGAGGACTATTCTAAAACATTAACTTGTGAAAGTCTCCCTCTCTGATTTAATTGAAATAAGCAATTCAATATCTTTGAATCAATACAATTCTTCAAATCCACCAATTTTGGAACTCCCACAAGGATATTTCGCAGAAGCTATCGTTCCGCTTTGTCAAGTTTTTCGCAAATAAAATAACAATAATATATATTAATAATAATGTCAACAATGTATACGTATTGAAGTTATTTTCAATGGCTTAAAAACAAATAATTCATTTCTTTTAACAAATAATTTTTTTGATATCCATTATTTAAATTTCTCTTCTTTACATCGCATTAGATTTTGGAAGTGAGATAATGTGTTGCTGTTCACTGCATAACCTTTATCTCTTTAATACACAAGTAGGTTTTTATAGTGCATGCTTCTATAATGTACCTTTTGTGTTTGTCTTTGATTTTGAAAAAAATTTCTACAATCGGATCCGAATTATGGTTTTCATTAATGCAGTGTTCCACCCATTCTGATGCTTTCGGCTTGTTATTCCTGAAAGCAGCAATATGTTCCTGTATTCTCTCTCTTAAGGTTGTTTCCAATTTTCCAAAATAGATTTTCTGACAAGTTCTACATTTTAATTTATAAACTGTACCCATTGTATTCCACATTTCATTTTCTTTTTCTTTCTTAAATATCGTTGTGGGAGTTCGAAATTAGGGGATTTGAAGAAGTGTATTTTATTTATTAACATGTGATGAAGAATTTCTTATAATCAATGCAATTTTTATGTTTTTTTAGCAACTATTAGAAATCTACTTACAGGCGTAATGCAATTGCTGTCAAAATGCTCTTCCTTTGGCTTTTCAGGAGGTAAAGAAGCACCTTTGTCTAAAAGTTCACCTCTAATTCTCGCAATTTCAGTCACTTTTTCTTCAGTTTCTTTTGATGCCCTGAACCTACGTGAACGCTGTTGATTCATTTTGGCCCTTGGAGCCTAAAATAACAAAAGACGTATTTAATAAAGTACATTTAGAATTCTGATAAAAAACTAGAACTGTCTTAACAATTTCCTTCAGAATAAATTTAAGTTAAACTCAACCGTTCACAATATGAAAAATTTCAAATTTATGCATTGGTTGTTTTTGTATTCTACATAAATAAGTGATAAAGTACATAAAAAATATTATATAAAATATATAAAAAAATTTTAAGCATACTTTTTTTTTAATTTTATCTATTTATTAATTGGAATAATTTCTCAATAATTAACAACTGTTTACAAATGATTCTACATTAATAATAATAAGTTATTTGGTTGTTTAGATTTATTTGTATCATGAACTTCCCTTCTGCTTTGAATGAGAAAAAGCAAAGGGCAAGGATTCAAGGATGGGCTTGAAAGTATCCAGTGAAGTTACTACAATACAAAAACAGGATTTTTTTTCTTTTATTTAAATCAAAGTAATCTGTTAATGATGGAAATTATCATACAATGGTCTTTCAAAAGTAGATAGTTTCCATATTTTTAAACAGCTTAGCTGTTTCTCAATTTTTTTTTTATTGAGGGAAATCGAATGACAAAAAACTGAGTTTAGAAAATAAGGTTTTCCACTTAATACTCAGTACTCATTTCATGTATCCAACATGCATCTGTATAGGCTAGATGTGAAAAATCTTTTGAAGAATAAACAAGGTAGGGATAGTGATTAGTAAACCAATCACAGTGCTTCGCAATGGCTTCCGAGTCACCTTTACTTTAGAATAGACTGCGCCAAGGTGGTCTAGGAAATGCTCGCGCGAGTCTGTTTGCGACCCTATGCTATCTCATCCACCCCTATTTATATGGAATAATCGTCATTCTTAACTCAAGCCTTGTTAATACACTGAATTCCTAATAATGATTTAAAAAAAAAAAAAAAACTGCTCATGAGGGGATCGAACCCATGACCTTCGCGTTAATAGCACGATGCTCTAACCAACTGAGCTATCAGGCCACCTACAACTGAGCTAACAGAAGCTGTTTCGAAGCATTGTGGGATAAGTGTCCACAGACAGAGAGTGTGAATATTAAGATTATCGTAGCTTATAAGGAAATAGTGTGTTGATTTAAAAGGTGATATTTAAAGCTATGATATTGTTTACATAGTCTCTTTCTTCAAGCAACTTTACAATGGATTATTAAATGATTATTTAGTTTTAATTGTACTTACAACCCCATCAATGGCCATATACAATAACTTTCGTGGTCTGACAATACTGAACAGGCGATCAATGTATTCAAAAATGGCCACCATCATTTCATCTTCATTTTTTGGTGCGGGTCTGAAAAGAAAAAAAAACAAAATACAATTGCTGCTTGAGATGGCTTTAAAAAAAAAGTTTATCTTCAACTGCATTTTATGTTATGACCGCTTAATTATGCATATTTCCTATGATTCCTTCACAATGGTCTCATTGCATGTTCTCCTGCCTGAACAGAACCTGAAGTCTGAGTGATTACAATAAATTTCATACATAATCTGCATAAAGCTAGCAAGAGACTGAAAAAGGCCTATAACATTAATACTTCTGTTTTTTCTTTGTAAACAGTAAGAGAACCATCACACTTTTGCAATCTTTGGGCACATCTCAAAAACTTAAACATTAGCAAAAACGATTTGTTCTAATTCCTTTCAAACTTCTTTCCAATGTGTGTGATCTGTCATCTTCTGATTCTTTTTCTTTCCTCTTCTGTTTCCATTGCTGCCTTTCATGTACAGTTCAATTAAGACTTTACTGTCACCAATAAACCAACATCTCATAATATCCTAATGATTTTAAAGTGACATCAGCTTTTTTTTTGCTTTTTTTTTTTTTCAAAACCATCATCAACTTCAGCACATTTTTTTTTTGCTTTTATTATCTTTTCAATTATATTGTACTGCTTACAGCATCAGTAAAGTGTTATACACTGTTTACAAAACTCAATTCATACCAATGAGTCATCTTTTCAGATAGCATTTCTCATCTTCTGAGAATCAGTTGTTTTAGAATAATTAGATGTTTGTTTTTGCATTTTTGCTTTTCACTATTTTATTAATGTTTATAGCCATTTCAATAATGGTTTTATTGTTTTTCCATTCAGTCACATTGCTGTCCTATAATGCACTGAATTAATTTCAAAGAAACACAACTTGCAATTCAAATGAACAGTCTTTGTTACTTCAATGATGATTCAACAGACTTCCTCTGTTAGAGAAATAACAATCGGCAGAATTCTATTATTTATTAGTGGCTTGAATCTTGAGATGCAACTTGCATTTAACCAATCAATGGTAACTTTACCAAAAAGAAAAATGCAGTCTGCAATGACAGTTTCAGGAATCCACAAGTTCAGTTCTTAAAACTCCCATTCCGACTTCCTGCATACAGTTTCTGTGGTTTCTTCAAAGAAATTCGCAATTAAAAGATCCTCTGCAAATTCTAGTTTGTTCATTTCTTTCTCCAAATTCAAGCCTATCAAATGAAATCACCTTATCTTGTTTTTCAATTCTTTGATTAAAGAATGTCATAATTATTCTTTTTTATATCTCTTCATAAAGATTCTTATCTCTATTAACTAAATGGCTATGGGAATCTGAATTTGGATTACCTTAATGTGGTAACTCTTCAATAATTGTGTGTGCACCTGTTAGTGTCACCACAGTAATATTAAGACATTTGTCAATCACAAAACCAACTCTACTATTTCTTCTGGGTTTTTTTTTTTTTGTCCTTCTTTTGTAGCAAAAAAAAAGATGTCCACTTTTTTGTTCAGAGATCATTTTTTTTCTTCTCTTATTCAACTAAAGCTCATATAAATCATGTATTAAATATGTAGGTCTTGCAAATCATGTAAATTTTTCTTCAGGCAAAAGTCATCAAGTCAGTTATTAGCAGTCACAGAATCGACGAATGTCATCCAAGCCTTTAGAAACAAATCCAATTAGTTTTCTGTTCTTGACATTGATTAAATACAAAAACAAAATTGGAGCAATTCATTCCTTAAATTGCTTTTTAATACTGAACTATCAGTTTGATCAATGTAGCTTCAATCCGATTTTCTTTATCTTGCAATATTCCAAGCTGAGATGATGTAATCAACCATAGCAATATGTAGCTTCTATTTGGAGATATGCTGCAATTAAATTATTTAGATAAAGTTTCTAAAACTGCAAAAGTGTGAAAATTTTTAAGACCTTAATTAAAAGTAAAATTAGTTATGGATGTTTTCAATAATACTACCTTTTTCTTTCTTTTAAGAAAATGAGCACAAAATGATGAAGTATTCTATGTTTGAAACCTACATTAGCAACTTCGTAGATAATTAAAAGAAAATTCTGACAAACTTTTACTAGAATTTTATCAAAATTCCGTTTGTAAAGTCATAAAAAAAAAAAAAAAAATTATTGATTTGTTCCTTCACAAGGTTTTTTTTTCCTAAAAAATTAATAAAAGTGTTGCAAAAACAATTCATATTGAAAACGTTCAAAGTTAACATGAATAGCATCCATTAATTTAGGTCCAAATACTTTTTTTTTTTTTTTTCAAATACATTTACAGCAATGAAGTGACAACCAATAAGTAATATTACTGAAATTCCTTTCAGGATTGCTGAACAGAGAAATTGGTCTTAAGTTTAGTACAATGAAAGAAACCATGGCAACATATTATTTTGTTAATGTTAATAAGAATTTCTGGCTGAATAATCAGCAACACATATTCAACTGAAATTTGATAAAACTCATCAGAGGCACAACAGTGTCACAATTATTCGAATATCAGAGCATGTCCAATTTCAAAGGAATAAAGTACTTCTTATGGAGTACAAAATTACTTTATTTATGTTTAAAGGTAATAAAAGAATCAATTAAGTCTTTATTTGAAATTAAAACAAATAGATTTGCAAGATTTTTTTTTCATATAAAAATAAGAATTCAAATTAACTTACTTATCCTCAGGATGACAGCAAGGATGGATAATCCCATTCATATCTAAATATAAATTATCAAATTCATAATTATTGGGATTTGGCTGTGAAGAATCAACTGGGATTTTTACTCCATTTATCTCTTTTGGCTAAAAAGAAAAAAAAAATGTATATACATAAAAAAGGAATTAATGTGAATTACAATTAAAGAAATCTTTTAAAATCTGAAATAAATATAATTCATTCTTTGCAAAAGTATTTTTTTTAAATAACAGCATTGTGATGGAGCTTATATAGCTTATTCAAAATGCTACAATATTTGCAAATATCTTGGTATATCCTCAATATATGCATTTATTTAGGATATGAGCTTTTCTTCAAAAGAAAATGGATATAATTTAAGCAAAAGTAAGATTTTTTTTCTTTTCTTGTAAGATTGTCAATAAACATCTTATTTTTGCAATTTACTAAAGACATCCAATAAATGTCATTAATTTGAATGCAAAGACATTGACGAAAAATTATAAAAAGAAGAAAAGAATATTACTTAGAAACAAAAAGAAAAATATCTTAGTTATGAAACACTAATGGTAAAGGACTATGTTATGATGAAAATTGATTAAATTTAAGTAGTAATGCATGTTTATAATGCTTTTCTAAGACAGGATTTCTTTATATGCCAACCTTATAATCATTCAGTTTTAATTCAAAGAATGTCTAGCAAGACTTTGATGATACCTTCAAAACAACAATTTTTACTGAGATCACCAGTTTGATATCAAAGCTTGCAAATACCATCAGGATTCCAAAAAAACATGTTCAAATTTCATTTCGATGCAATATAGTAAACTGTTAAGAAAAATTAAAAAGCTGATTGATGAATGTCACCAACATCTCCAATTTTTATCTCGAATCACAGTAAAACCATCAGATCTACTTCCTTGTACAAGATTATAGATTACTAATTATAAATTAGATTAAAATATTGGATTTAGTGAAAGAAACTTTTAACCAAGTGTGTTATATGTATAAAGCATTTTAATAATTCAATCATCACAGTGTTATTTCATAACTGCACATTCCCTGACTTTTAAAAACTGAATTTTTTTTCTTTGAGCTTCGACAAAGCCACTGAGCATATCTAAACTTATTTTAAATTTAGGTAATCTTATTCTGTTCTGAGCTAAAATATATTATCACACAATTCCTCATAATAAAAGTATTACTGTATTTATTATAATGTATTAATTAAAAAGTTAATTCCATTAGCTTCATATCTAATATATGCTTAGACAATTTATTTAACCTTTATATATATCTAAATATCTAATATAGAACTCTTAAAGAGGATCTAGTATAAATGCACTTCATCTTCTGCAAGCCAAATTGTTTTTACACAATCACAAATTATATCTCATTGCATCATCAATGTTTTTCTGCTTCCAACAATTTCATACAAACTCTTATTCCATTAATTTTTAGATCTTCAGATCATCCATCAAGCTTATATCAAATAAGCTCCAAATTCATTTGCTTTATTTCATCTGATATTTCCAAAAAGGAGACCATGAAAGGAAAACAATGTCTGTTTACAGAGGAAGCAAGTGTGTGTACAATTAGATAATTTTGGAGAAAAATGATATATAATTTGAATGAACATACTATTTTCTTTTCTTCGTCTGACCTCCTGCAATAACAATTAATATATCTGCATTGCTGTTTCTCAACAATTTTATAGTTAGCATTTGTCATCTTTCTGAGTTAAAATATCAACTAGTATTCCTCAACTGGTTTTGCAATAAGATAAAATATGTCCAATTCTGGGTTTTTGCCATTTTTCCTTTTGGAGAAATCCTAACAGCAATTCCTTTGCTCCTGCCTTATATCAGCATCTTTGACTAAGGCCAATTAGTCCTCAAGTCCAAAGTTAATATTTAAGAAGCCTCTTTAATTAAGAGTTTCAGTCCATCTTTAACACTCAATTCATTGTAAAACTTTATTGCCCAATTTACATGGACAATATAGATTTTCAATACAAAGACAGGCAACCTTTTAGAAGGCATTTCATGAGCATATGATAAATTATCACTGCATTTTTTAGAACAAATCTAATAATACAAATTTCATACTAAGCGTTCTGTAACTGCTTTCACATTCTTTGTTATCCAGAACCCCTTCTAAGCAATCTTCCCTAAGCACACCAATTTATGTTCACTTTATTATGCTGTTACCTTTCGACTCATTATAAATCGCAATATCAAATAATTATAAGCAACTAACATTATTTGAATTACACTGGACATACAGTGATTTCTTGAATGACAGATATTAATAATTTCCTTTTTAAGGTAATACATCTTGTAGATCTCTTCCCATCTTCAGTTCAACCCCTGAATCTTTACAACATTTCTCTAGATCACAGAATATACCATCAGCATCTCAATGATATTTCCATACTCTGTTCTGAAGCATACTATACTTCTTTGTCTAATCACACAATATCTCATGTTCACCAATCAACCATTATTCTATATCACTGATACTCAATATGATAATATACTCTCATTCAATGTTTCTTTTAATAATGCATTTAATGACATCATTCACGGAACCCTTTGTATAGCTGTGCCACTTCTCCTCCTCCTTAACAAATCAGGTAGTCCAGAACTTTTCAAACTTTTCCAGCTTTGATTGGTATTCAAAAATGTTTCCTGAGGCCCAGTTCCTATCATCAGTGCATAAAGGATTTTAAATTGGGAGACAGAGGCACCAAGGTCTTATCTAACCAAAAGTCAACACCACATAACTTACTTTCAATTTTTAGATTTGAAAATTTGGAAGAGGTAGTGCCAAGACCCAAAAAATTATAATGATGACCATCTAATCTGATCATCCAACGAACAACGCAGCAATCCTGTTATCAAGCACTGGTGGCTGCTACTTGCTAATGGCTAAGACTGAAATTGGTAGCTAATTGCTATGACAACTAGTTTTGAATAAAATTAAAAAACCTTAAGTTTTATTTGGATTAAAGAGATAAAAAATCTACCTAATCCATGAGGGACCTAGATTCAAGGAATAACTTTCTCTGAAAGTTTGTAGTTAGGCATAAACGTCTTTCAAAATGTTTCTTGAGGTCTATTATTTTACATTATTACACAATTATGATCAAATTTCAGTGACATACCTTAATACATTCAAGATTGTTGTATATTACCTAATAAAAAGAATATTTCAATGGATCAATTTATGGTTTTTAGGGTTAATTATTTTGTATTCTATTTTTTAAAATCTTCAGTAGATTAGTGTTGGAGTGCAAACAACACTTTGTGCAATGCTGATAGTCCATATTTAACAGCTGTCCTTATCATTTGTATAGTTTTTCATTAATTTCTTGTCCAAATTTGCAGTTCTGTTTTGTCTGTCACTTTTGTTTTTCATTCCAGTATTAAACAGAATACTATATAAATGACAATTTCAATTAGCAAAATTAGTTTATTTTCGTACCACAGTTAGAAGTCCCATTCAAGTGAAAATGACCTAACAATTATGTGTTGATCATAACCCACTAGGTTTTTATAAAATTAAGACATGTAGCTAAAAAGAACAAATTCAATTATAGTAACCATACGACACTAAGTCTTTGAAGACCAACAAGTAATGGAAATACTTCAGAACATGTTAATGTTTTCCAGTTTATTCATTTCATCACTCCTGATTTTTTTTTTTTTTTTTTACTTTCGCTTAATAGAAGAATCATATATTTAAATGCTAATCTTTTATATTGTTTCAAAATTTCAAATTTCAATATTAACTTAAGTTGTGTGAATTTTTAAAGATTAATATTTTAAAATGAGGAAACCATAACAATTTTAATTATCACTGAAGACATATTAAAGAAAAGTTTTAAAAAATTAATGTTATGTTTACATAAGAAATAATTATTTCCTCCCATTATCCATAAAATTAGTTCTCTATGATGATTTATAAAATATCCTATCTTATCAGTTTGCATAAGTTTCAAACAAGCTGACCTTATTACAATTTGTAATGTTTCGTTGATTATATACTCTGTTTTTAAAGATAAAAAAATCAGTGAAAATGCTTCAATTAACTTCTTTTTTTTTTTTTTTTTTTTTTAATAATGTACATAAGGATTGAAGCACATCAGTATAACTTTAGAAGATATTCCACTTTTGATTACTTTACATTGATGCTTAAGGATTTTTTTTTTTCTATAGTAAAGAAACTTTTACTGATACATAAAATGCTACATTTGGATCAAATTAGTCATTAACATCTTTTCTGGACTTTTAAGAAGCAACAAGATTTTAATGGAATTTATGGAAAACATTTATGATCATTAAACTGTAAGTCAAACAGGATGGTTTCAATTAAAGTATCCTAACTTTGAGAGCACTGGAGTACCCAGTAGAGGTCTGACTTGAATGAAATTTGGCAAGAAGATATTTTAGGGTATGTGGAAGAGATTAAGAACCACAAAGAAATTAGTTCACATTCTCAGCAGCAGGAGGCTGTGGGGAGATCGCTTCATGCGCATAGTCTATGGAGTTACACACGATTCTCGTTACTTGAGTGGTCTCCACTGCTCAAAATCAAAAGAGTCAGTGCAGAAACACAGTATATGAGGCTATTTTTCAAATCCACTTGTGTGAATGGATTCTCACTACATTTAGGCTTTCAAGAAACCTCACAATCAAAATTATATGAGTGGATGAACATGCTGTTCGGAAAGAACAACTGATGACTTTGAACCCATACCACGAAATTTTGGTATCTCTTGATGAGTGTAGAGGGACTTCAGAATTGCGTGTGAATATTCTGCAAATGCAACAGTTATGTGCGATTAATTTCCTATTCAAATAGAATATTCCCTGTTCACTCTTATCAACCACAATTCATGATAGGAAGCTTAGAGCAAATGTCAAATAAGCTTTTGCATCTCCGACCTTTTAACTTTTACAATACAGGAACTTTTATAAGTCACAGCAAATCAAATTCCACAAAATCTTCCACATGTTGGCATTTGCCACCAGAACTGTGTGTCCAAAAGCCATAAGTTGTAGTACCAAGAATACAATAGTTCCAAGAAAAGAAAACAATTCTTTACTATGGTCTAGAGAATGTGGTAAATTTGTAGTCTTGCTTATTATTTCGGACTTAACACTAATAATAATAATAATTAAAAATAGGATTATTTAATAACTTCTTAAATATGTGCACTATAATGTAGTAAGTAAAAAAAAAATAATACTGATTTCAAAAGAATATTTATTCTCATGTTGCACAACAATAAGATATAACGCAAGTTATTCTTTCCAGTTGTGTATTTTCCCAACATTTTCTTTCTTTTTTGTTTTTTAATCAAGAAATATAAACTTATCTTTTTCAAAGGATACAGAAATTTATAATCACAGAAGAAAAGCAATTATAAATAGCTCTGAATTTTAATTTAGCATCTGTAAAACCAATTTTTGTTTATTCACATAATCATAGGGTTCACTTATTGAGAATTCTCAATGGTCATTTCAGCTGACTTATACTATTGTAATACTCGGACTTTTTTTGGTAAAACTTTGTGCTCACAAAGATTGAAAGATGAATTCAGCCCTAACAGAACTTGCTTTATTTTCCAAAAATAATTTGAATTACTTTTGATAACAGCAGAATCTGACTTTAGATGTATTTGTATAGTTTCCATTATAAATTTGTTAGTTTCGCAAGTGGATCTGAGGTAGCTGGCATAATTAAGAGGCATTACCTTTTCGTAATAAGACATCATTTAGCTTTCAAGAATAAAAGTTCTAATTTCGAGCTGATATTAATCATGAATGATTGTTCATGGAAGCCATATATAAACTCTGAAAAACAATCATAAAATATCCTTAGATTTGAATTACCTAAGCATCTCGACAACAAATTGTTTGAAAGCTGTTTTGCAAGCTTACTAGATTTTGCCATATAAGTCAACTCTCCTTGCAAAAGAAAGATAATTTCTAACTATCAGAAATACATGAGTTAATTGCCTCATTGATGAATAATGCCATGTTCACTAATCATTCCATCTTTGTTCAGACTGGATGAAAAATGAAGGGAGGATAATGGTTGGATGACAACTAAAAAGCAACAAAGCTGTCCATTTCAATTCTCAAGATCTCTCACCATGGAAGTAATCGTCATTCTAATAAATTTAACAGTTAAAACATCACAGGCTGTCTAACAATGCTTCATGCCTATGAATTCTGTATCTAATTGTAAAAAAAAAAAACTGTTTGACTATTACATACTAAGTAACGACTTCAAATGTGTATTATTTTTGTGGCAAAGTCTAAACTATTAACTAGATAAAAAAGAATCTCTAATTTCGATTGAAAACCTGTCTCTTTTGAAAAAAAGGTATGAAAATTGATGATAAGTCGCTACTGAATTTGCAGATGATCAGAGGAAAATATCCATAATATATATATTTTACATTCATCAGATATTAAATAAGGCTTGATATTAACAAGGAATCAACAAAAACACGAAACATAGTAAAGAAGTGCAAAAATTAAAACATCCTTGTATCTACGGCAAGAATGGCTTGCTTTTTTTTGTTTCTGTGCAAATGCACATTTAAGTAAATGGACTGCTTAAAATATCTTATAAAGCTTTACACCAAATGATTCCTAGAAAACAATATTTAACAATAACTTAAAGAATTTTTAAAACCGCACTGATTAACTGTTACTGTTCCATTTGTGAAAGGTGGTATTTCCAAAACCTAACCACATCCAAACAAAATAAAATAACAATACATAATTCATACATTATGATGTACACATATGCTTTTCAAATATTAATTTCTTTTGCCTTTAAACAGGATTTTAAAGTATATTTAAATAGATTTGGTTGATTACAATAATTTGATCATTTATTGATGATCAAGCTAAAAATAGTAGGTCAGTTTAGCATGAAAATGTGGATACACTGGATAAAAGTACCAAATTTTTTCCAGTGCTACTTAGAACGTTTTCAATTTTTGATAGGAACCACCTCCTCCGGCAACCATCTTCAAATGTAAGGATATTACCAATATCTTGGCTTGTAAAGCACCTAGATCACAATCTTGGTGTGTAAATATACATTTTCAGGGTCAGGGAATACAAATAGACCATTTTTACATGCATTAGACAATTCACAATATTACGTTACTCATGTACTTGTGTACCATTTGTAAAATATTCACAGATTTTTTTGTTTTGAAAATTATACATTTACTAAAGACATACATTTTTATACATTCTTATATGTAAGGCATACTAAGGCGACATAGAATATTGTTCTTATTATGACAGTATTAACATTACTTACTGGTGTACCTGTGTATCATTCTAAAAATTAGATTCATATTTTTTGTTTACTGACAATTACGCTGTATTCAAACATTAACATCCATAGAGCTCTGTGCAATTCCAACCTGCCTTTCTGCATGCATACCTACCACTACATCCACTTTGGTTCTTACAATTACATTTCACTAATTCACTACAAGCATCAGGTAGTAATTGAGGCAACAGGTAATACGTTTCATACAGGAACCCAGGATACACTGTATCCGTTCAGAGTCCAGCACCAATCTTCTGGATTGGGAACATATTGTTCTGGTGCACCAGTGAGCACAATAAGTCTTGCCTGATATGCAACCCCCTTCCAGTGCTGTAGTAGTGCATCCCTAGTTGTGGAAATTTCTCCATTGTTCTACTCTTCTGGCTTATCATGATGATGTACCTCACTGGTGTTATCGTACAAGATAATGGGAAAGTATTATAGCAGTTTGAAGTTTTCATCATTAATCTCAAGTTTCACGTAATGCTGGAGTACTAAGAAGATAAAGGCAAGTGTGACATCAGGATAGCAATTCCATGCCTCCCAAGCAGACTTCTTGCCTCGTCCAAAAAATGCAGATGTGATGTCATATCCAGTGAAACAGAGGAAGACGGAGGGCCAGGGATTTCTCTGTATCCAGTTTCTCATAATCAGCATTATTGTGATAAGATTTGCCTGTACCAAAAGCAACCCAATTCTTCACATCGACACAAGGTCATCAGGTGATGGAACTTGCCAAGGACGATCACCACTACATCTGTATGTACCATACAGCCATTTAGAAGTGTTTCCTGTAAGTGGATGAGCAGCCATGGTCTGCTGAAGCATTTCTCGCATGCCTTGTTCTGTGATTGTGAAAAGTAAGCTAAGTTTCTCCTTCAATCTGGTTCTCTCCCAACACCAGGGATTCGTAGCTGGTTCTCATAAAGCTGATGCAAAGCTGAAAATTTGAATACAAGGCCCCATCTTCCACAGTTTTCTATTTAACTATAAGGCTCCACAAGGCTCTAGCCCCATGTTTCCCAACGTGGGGCCCACGCCCCACAGGGGGGGGGGGGGGAATTAAAAAAGGGGTTTTTTTTTGGGGGGGGGGGGGGTTGTGAAAGTTATATCTAATTTGATGGGGCGTAACACAAAAAAAGGTTGGGAAACACTGCTCTAGCCTTTATCTGACTTGCTTCAGAAGATCCTCCAGCCAATTCCTGCTGGTGTTGCCTCAGGTGGGACCCATAGCAATTTTGCAGTGCTGTATAACACTGTAGATGATACTAGGCATTGAAGGCAATGAGATCACCACCATCTAATCCTCCCAACATGTGCAGTTCTGTTGCCATTTTTGGTATGTTCGTTATCAGATACAAATGTTCGAAAATTATCAAGATGTCCATCATTTCTACGATAAAAGAAACAAGAGCCATTTTGTCAATTATCTCAGCGGAGGTTGTTTCTTGCCGGATGTACTGCATCCTGAAGTACTTCCTCACTTTTTAACCCTCTCCTACTTCAAATTGCTGAACCCGACATAAGATTTGTTCCATGCACCACTGATTTGGATACGTTCATTTGCAATCATGTCTCCTCCAAAATTAAGTTTCAATGGCAATGACCCCCAAGCTTCTGAACTTAGTGATGTTGCTCAGGAAGGACTAGTGTGTTCTGTCTTAGTTCCCCATTCCTTATGCAATGAGTGAGCATTTCAAATGTTCTGTAGTTGCTTCCTAACAGATCAAGCACTTGTTCTAATCCATCCTGTATTACAATTCAACATGAAACAAAATGGAAAAAGATACTTTCAAGTTTTTGTAAATGGTACACAGGTGCACAAGTAGCATTATCATTAGTAATAAATGTGAATAAATAAATCATCAGCACTTAAAAAGGTCTAGTTGTATTCCACGACCCTGACAATGTATGTTTACAGAACTAGATTGTAATCCTAAGTGCTTTAGAAGCTAAAATATTGGTAATATATTTCAAGATGGCAGCTAAAAAATTCAAGATAGCTTCCGGAGGTTATTCTTATCAAAAATTGAAAGCTATGACCCTAAGTGGCGTGCACAAAAAATATGGTGCTTTATCCGGTGTGTCCATATTCATCTCAAATTTGTCGTTAAGCTGCCGTACTAATATAGAAGTATTACGTAATTGAAAATCTCTCGCTGGGCTAAATAATAGGTACAGGTTACACTAAATTCAAGGAAACCTGTAATAATTGAATTGTTGCTTTAAATTTTAATAAGATACTCTAGGATTCTTCAATTCTCAACAGAGAAATGGCTAAAAAAAATTAATCATAAAACCAAGTAAAAAAACTGATAATACAATTAAAAAAAAAAGAAAAAAAAAAAAGTCAAAATTTGCCAGATAAGGTGGAGTTATAAAAAATTATGAATAAATCATAACTTATGTACATAAACTAATGAAAAAAAAAAAGTTATTCTTTATATATAGCAAGTGAAATCCTTTCTGATATGTAATAATAATGTGATAGGCACAAATGTCATAAATTTAGGCATGGTGTGCAATTACAATGTAATGAATGATAAGTATCCTTAAATAGATTAAAACAGTTCTTTATATCAAAACAAACAAAAAGAAGAAGCTAAAACCTTCTGACTTTTTGGAAATTATCAAAAACACATACATGGAAACATAACATGAAATCCATTTAGCAGACTTATTATGTCTTTATTCATTTTGATAGCATGTGATTTAGCATCTAAAATTTCAATGTATTTGTATTATAAATTTAAAATGCTTGTTTCTTTGACAGGCATTTCACTTATATGTTAAACCACTTAAACTTATTACTGTGTATTCTAAAGTTTGTCTATGTATGGAGTTCATATCAATAAAGTCAAACACAAAAAGCTTCGGTTGTCAGTTCTGTTTCCTTTGCTTTTGGCAGGATCAGATTCATTTACACAGGTTACTTTCTGAACGGGAAACAATTTTAATTGGGTTGCCACCTGTCCCGTATTTACTGCTAAATTGTATGTCCCATTTTATATATAGTCAACTGACCCATATAATCTTAATATTTATAAAGGTTAAAAAAATTATATATATATCTTAAATTTTATTTAATAATTTGGGAAAGTTTAATGTGTTTATAATATAACATAAAAAAGGAGATTTAGAGAATGAACAGTCTTTTGTTTTCATGCCTTGAGCTATCATCAACAGGAATCTGAGACAGCTGTTTCAGCCTTGTTAGGACTCTCAGATTTAACCAGTGATGATAAGCTCAGAATAAAAAACTTTCTCACTTCTAGGAATGGAACCCTGCAAAAGCAAACAACTAAGAAAATCACTGTAACCAGTACAGCATCAAAACCTTGGAGAGCTAAGTGCTAGATACAAAAGGCATTTAATACAAGGACTATTTTAGTCTTAAATGAGAAATGTGCATAATATAATATGAAAATGAACTCTCAGAAATGAGCTTTTCTCTTTCACATAAGTGCAAGAGAAAGATACATAGCCTTTTGCACTTTCTGAGCTTATCATCAACAGGTAAATCTGATGTGTCTTAACACGGACAAAACACCTGAAACCAGATTCCTGTCAATGAAAGCTCAAGAAGAGAAAGAAAAAGACTGTGCATTCTATAGATCCCCTTTTTCATGTTTATTTAATAATTTAAATCAAATTTTAAATAAATAAGTTGCTGTCAAAATTTAACACGAATTATTAATTAAAAAAGCAAAAAAAAAAAAAAAAAACCCTGATGATGATTTTAAAGAAATCTGCTTACGATAGTAAAGTGTCTGGATTTTCCTTACAACTTGTTAGAATGGAGTAAAAGACAGAAAGAAAAAAAAAAAAGTTCCATTTTTAAAAAAAAAAAATTTGGGCTAAAATATCCCTTATTTCACCGAAACATGAGGTCGTAACCCTAATTATGAAAACCACAGTGTAATATAACAAAGGACGAATAGTTCACAAAATGTATATTGATAATTGAATTCTGCTAAGCTACAGAGACTGAAGAACCATTTTGACACTAAAGACAATTTTTTTTCCATGTGTGAATGAAGTATAGCCCAAATTAATGCATTTGTTGATTATAGCTTAACTTAATATCAATTCTAGACAATGAAAGGGGACACAACCATATTTTATTTTCAAACACAACTGAATCTGTTCCAAATATTCATTTTCACTTTTCTGAAGAAAATTCATTTTAATCTTAATTTTTTGGGGGGTATTTGCTTATTTGCTTTTGGTTTTTATATACGATTCTTTTCCCAATAAAATTTGTAATAATTGTAATAATTCTTTATTAAAGTTGTTGATTTATTAGCTATTTTATTTTCCTCCTACTGAACATTATAATTTTATTTTAGAATTTATTTATGGTAAAGTAATTTTTACATTCATTTTCTCATGCATAATATTAGGCAAAAATAATAATTAAAAAAAAAAAAAATAAAGATATGGCAAATGACAATTATTATTTTTAAATTTTATCACATTAAAAATATCTTTTATAATTAATATTTCAATTTCCTTTTATAAATAATATAAAATCAGAGCCCGTCTTTTTTTTTTTATTATTCCGCCGGTTCGACGCCTACGTCTACGTTAAAACATAGACGACGTTAACGTAATATTCTCTAAATATACCTCAAAAACTGAAATAAAAAATATTATGGGACGTAGTATTTACATATGCGTATCGTTTACTTTTTTTTAGTACTGACTAATGTACGCGCAGAAATAAGATTATAGGTTTGATTTTGAAGAAATAAACATTTCCACGAGGATAATTATTAAGAATTCCCATTTTAATGTCAACACAAAACAAATAAATGTTATTTGAAATCTACGGATTTAAATGGAGTTTATTTTTGAAGACGCGTGCAATTAAAGAGATAAACACAATGAACCAAATTCTAAAGTGTTTGTGTATTTCTCTCGCTTCAAATTAAATGTCCGAATATATTTTTGTACAATAATTGTTATATTTGATTCAATTCATTAGTCTTATTAAGCCTTTCTCTCAATACTCTACCTTTTCTTCTACGCAAGGAACTACTATGCTTGGATATTTTTTACTAAGCCATCTAAAAAAGGCTGGAACTCCCATTTTTCTATCAAGTTACTTGAACTAGTGTGTGCAGTCGAGGAATCTTAAATGATCATTTAAGAATTTTACGAAAAACAAGTGTCACTAATTTGTACGGAGATCTTACAATCAGAGATACACTATTGTCAAAGGTGTATGTAAGAGGGAGCCGAGAAGTATTACACGGATGTCAACTTCCGAGACTGCGCAGTAATCGACATCCGTCTCAAACTTTTCAGTGTTGTTTTTGCCAAAGCGTATTGCCTTAATTTTGCTAAAACTCCTTTATTTTTATTATTTTTTAATGAATTAAATTGTTGTCGAGAAATTGCCAAATGATAACTAAATTCCTCTATGAAAAGTTCTGCACAATAAAATACTTAAACAGGAGCCATTAATTTTTAATTGCTTATTCTCAAATTTTTGCTCGAATTTTCTCATTCCCATTAGTTGCATCGCAGATACTGAGAGTGAATCTGCTTTTTTTTTTTAGACTGGGACAACCGTCCTTAACTTTGGTGTCGAAGAAATTTCCGAACACAATATAGGTTGATCGATTGGCCGGTATGGTAATATCGGCCAACCGGGCTTCTCCTGGTAACCTTAATGGCTAGTTCGCACCTGATGACTGAAAATAATGTACGAAATAAATGAACGCTGTCAATGAAGAGTATAGATTTTTTTTTTTTTTTTTGCCTCGTCAATGCAATATTATTGCTGTACTTAGTTTTTCATTAAATAGAGAGTCAATTCATTTTATCTTCATGGTTCCTTGAATTTTTCTTAGCTAAAATTCCTTCCTATAAGGCTTCAGAGAAATTGCTTACATTTAAAAAAAAAAATGTTGTAGTTTCAGTTGCGCTTGTACGTAATTAAACTAATTTGTAATATTGTACACAATTTGGGCAAACAAAGACAAAATTTTGTTTCGGCGTAATATATAGAATTTCCATATAAAACAATTGAACCTTAGGCAAGGGCACAAATTATTTCACTTCCCCTGCCCCATTAAAAAAATGTAAATATTGCCTTTCATTATAAATCAAATTAATCTATAACTAGACGGCTACCCGTTGCATCACCCGGAAGCCTTGTATATTTAACGGAAAACAACTTTTTTTTCATTCATTTCAGGGCACAGGGCAGAATATTTCTAGAGGGGGGGGGGGGGCCTTTGTGTTCGAAATGAAAAGTAGATAGGAAATCCCATTTGTCGCATGACCCATTAAAGAATGTGTCTTGAAAATCACTGTTTTTCACTTGAATTACAATGCAAAGAAACTAGAAAAAAATGTAAAAATTTATTTGTTCCGAATGTTTTCGGATATGTATCGTAGAATTGGAACCAAAACGATCTCTGTCCCCAAACGTACTCTTTGGAAAAATAATCTTTTTTAACGCGCAGATAAGTTACGGCGCTATACCATAAAATACAGCGCCATCATACGGCAATAACTAGAACCGAAAGGGTTTTTTAAATAGAGAAAAAAAGCGGAGAAATTTAAACTGGTACCTTTGAATAATTGAATTCTTTTTATTGCAAATAATGCATACAATGCCAATAAATTAAAAATATTTTATTTAATTTATTTTTATATTTAAAATATAAAATAATTACAGTAATATATATTTTTCCCCGGGATGGGCCATCGCCTTTCTGGGGGGAGGGGGGGGGCACACCTATGGCGCAGGGGCCCCATTCTAATCTATATATGTTGTGACTTGCTGTCAATAAATAAATAAATACTATACTGTATTATTCTATAAACTTTTGTTTTTAGAAAATGCATAGTTAGCATATTAAAATGTGTTTTAATATAAAAAAAATTAAATAAATAAAAGTGTGGTGGTTGTGTATGTAGGGGCCTATAAAGACGGCACTGCGCCCATGTCCACACGATGAATAAGAATCAATGGCAGAAAGGTTGAAAATGATAGGGATGACTCATGAGGTACCTTCCAAACCTTGTATATGAAATCTCTTATATTCTCGCTGTTGTCCTATTACTTATTCCTGAATCAGCGGCTAGAGTCAAGAATTCGATTTTCACTTTCCGATGTTGCAGCACTTTTCGATCTTCCACTGTTTGCCTGTGGCACAAATTGTGGCCTCTGTGCCATAGATCGCTTTCTGAAATGTTGTATGGTGAGATATGCACCTACCTGGGAAATTCTTGGTATAGCCGAAATGCTTCATGTCTATTTCCATGAATCAGTCCATATATCAAATGCGCGTCTGTTATTTCAGAATACGAATACAAACTCTTACTGCTAGCATTTACTCAACTACGTACATAAGAAAAACAATGGAAGAAAGCAATTTTTTCTTGTTTTCATATTACATTTAATGTACGTTAAATCACATTAATTATTAAAGCAATTTTTTCTTTGGATTTTTTAATAATACATTTCAAGCGCATTCACAATAAACTTTGGTAAAAGCTTATAAAATTAGTACTATCATGATGTTTGTTCATCTTTCGTGTCATCAAATCTAACCTAGCCATCAAATAGTCCTACATTCACAATCGATATTTAGA
Source organism: Thereuonema tuberculata (assembly GCA_023159025.1). Classification (NCBI taxonomy): domain Eukaryota; kingdom Metazoa; phylum Arthropoda; class Chilopoda; order Scutigeromorpha; family Scutigeridae; genus Thereuonema; species Thereuonema tuberculata. The sequence goes on along the minus strand of JAFIDM010031735.1, from coordinate 3,414 downwards.
AAACGACGTATCGCTGACGTAAGTTTATTGGACTTTTTTACTAACAAGGGAAGTGTGCGACCTCGAACGCTGAGAACCGCATGAAAATGTGCTTAGAATATAAATCGCTCATGTCAAAAACAGTGGTATGAGTCATTCTCACGCAAAACTACACTCTTACCACAAGAGACATTTGAATGATCACCGACTGAAGGTCCAATAGAGGAACTTTGGTAACGCGAAGAAACAAAATATCGATATAATTGGATCAAAAACACATATTTCAATGTCGTGACTATATTGCTACATTTTCCTCTGCTTAAAATAATTACGCTATCTGAACAACAAACTTTTCCTGCTGACCTGATAGTGTTGCACAGCTATTCAGTCTTCAAAGTGCAGGTGTGGGATTTCAATGAAGTGGTCAAAGCAAAGTGGAACAGAACAATATGCACATCTGACTAAAGCCACTTTTTCACATTCAACATCACTTCCGCATTCAAGCAGTCCAATATCAAAAGCCACTAATTACATTTTCAAACGATGATATTGGTATGTCATAACCAATGTCATAACCTGTCTTTTGCCAAGCGGATTGTAACATAGGCTTGTACTTCGGTGCAGAAAGTTCATTGTATAGCACAGCGTGAAGTCTGATGATGAAATGACGATCGTGTAACTTTACTTGTGGTCTTTCATATTGTAGTCTTACAAAATCAACGATCCTTCTCATGTAGAGCTTATATTGCCTAAAGAAGTACACATCACTAGGTTGGCAATATTTTGTTGTCTTCGGTGGCAATATCTGGAGATTAAGTACTTGTTAGTGCAGGTACAACATGCCACCGTCGGATGGCGCTAGCAGACAACAGCTGAGTTTTTCATGAGAATGACTTATACCACTGTTTTTGGCATGAGCGATTTATCTTCTAAGCACATTTTCGTGCAGTTCTCAGCGTTCGAGGTCGCGCACTTCCCTTGTAATCTGTTTTTATAGAACCTGCCACTTATGTTTGTCGGTACCTTTAAACCCTGTATTTATCGATGGAATTATCCAGATGAGTTTTCTCCCATCTCCATATCAACAGTTTTTGGAATATCTATTCCTTAAAATACAAGTCAAAATCGGAAGGTTCAAAACTATAGTAAACTAAATTAGACCCTAGTGACCTTGTAAAAAAAGGTGAGGAAGTGGTTTTCAAATGGTAAGCCTATAAGCCCATCAAAAATATATTTTGTTTTTTAATGGCAATGTTCAAAACTAAATTGACATTTTCAGTTAGCCTTTGACTTCTAATTAAGACGCTCTAAGCAAATCCTCTGCTTCTTAATTAAAAATAAAAAGATTCTGAGACTAATATCTTTATAATTTAATTAAAGTTAATGCTAATAAAATTATCTTTTAATTATTATTTCCTAAATGGTAGAAAACTTTCGAATCAAAACAGGAATCCATAAAGCATATAAGGTATTTTAGTTTTAGAGATAATTTTAAAGCTAAATTTTAAAAATAAATTATGAAATTTGAAAACATAATTTTAAAAATTTGTATTATAAATTAAAATTGAAATTTCTTTTTAAATTAAAAAAAAAATGCTAAATTTGTAATGATTACCTAAGATATTAATTATTCATGTTTTAACGTGCAAATATGTAAATTATTAACAACCATCATTGCACAATCTGAATGTGAAAAAGATTTTAAATTATAAAACATTGAAAAAACTTACAGTAGACGTTTCGAAGTTCAAAATCTTATCGAGACTTCATTTTCAATAAAACAAAGGAGCATCAGTTATTCAAACGACAAAGTAATTGATTATCACACATTTGTTTAAGTTGTATCGTCATATGTTATTATGTTTGTTGAACAATTGAAGCTTTTGTTAATAAACGGCGTTAAATAAATGAGCATCATTAATAATGAAATATAGTCACAAGTGTCTTCAACATTAATGGTTTCCCAATAGAATATATACACAAACAAATAAGAAGATCTACAAAATTTATAGAACAAAAACGAGAAGCCATAAGTAACAACAACACCAATAAAAATGTGATTCAAGATAACAATATCAAATTCATCTCCATTGTTTATCATGATCCCTTGCTTCAAATCTAAAACCGATTTTATCCCAGCATAAAATAAGAATAGCAAACAAGGCAAATAAAATATTAAAAATTTTGTTGATCAACGAAATTCAAAAAGCATCAAAAATAACCAAATTAGAGGTATAATGAGCTATTTATGGAATTAAATATCAAAACAACAATTGTCAGGCTCTTTACACAGGAGAATCGAAAAAGAATGTTACAAAAACGACTCAAGGAACATAAATATGCTATAAAACAAAGGGCAATATGCCACAGCTGAACATTGTACAAAAACAGGACATAGCATTGACTCCAAAAATCCTATCAAATTCGGAATATATCAAGATGCATATCTTAGAAAATTATATGGATCCTTAGCTATAAAAAACAAAACAAAGGTATTACCAAGACATCGCTATCGGCAATGCAGTGCAATATGACATTTTTTTGACACTTGTGACTATATTTCATTATTAATGATGCTCGTTTATTTAACGCCGTTTATTAACAAAAGCTTCAATTGTTGAACAAATATAGTAACAGATGACGAGACAACTTAACCTGTAACAAATATGTGATAATCAATTACTTTGTCGTTTGAATAACTGATGCTTCTTTGTTTTATTGAAAATGAAGTCTTGATAAGGAGCTTCAAACGTCTTCAAACGTCTTCAAGCTGTTTCGTTTGAGCTTCGAAACGTCTACTGTAGGTTTTTAAATGTTTTATAATTTAAAATCTTTTTAACATTCATATTGTGCAATGATGATTGTTAATAAATTGAGATATTCAGTGTAAAATATTATTTCAGTTAATAATTCTTATTAACTTTTTAATATAGAAAAATTAAATTATAATTTTTTCATAAATACTTAAATTATAATTTTTTTTAAAATATAAGAAATTGTTAACTGATTTAATCTTTGATAGCGAATGTAAATATTGAAAAAAGTGTCTCTTTTCAATTTTAATGTAAAATAAAAATAATAATATTTGCATATTTTTTAAAATATTTAATATAGAAATATGCACAACAATTAAATTCGTCTTTGAGATTAAAAAAAAATTACTAAAAAAACTTATATTCATTATTCTTTACTAAGAAATACATATATCTTCGCAGGAGATTTGCTCCTGTTTTTTTCAGATGTTTAGAACAAATTAATCTATATTACTAAAATCTTTTATTTCTCTGTCTGTCTGTGTGTCTGTCCGGCGCAGTTTTCTGTGAGAATGAAAAATAGAAACAATTTTTACAATGAAACATCAGCGACAGGAATCGAACCTGCAACCTTCTGATCCGAAGTCAGACATCTTATCCATTAGCCCATGGGAACTACAAC
>JAFIDM010031734.1:18013-31779 GCA_023159025.1 Thereuonema tuberculata | reverse complement strand
TTTTTTTTTTTTTTTTGGTTGTTAAAATAAGATTTGGACAAAGTGCGGCCCGCAGTAATCCCCACATAACATATTTGGCCCTCTTACAACAAAAGGTTGCAGACCACTGATCTAGACCATTAACACCACCTTGGCGTTAAAGCGCTACTGAGCACATGGATCACATGATACCCTTGTTTGTCAACAATTTCCGAATTTTAAAAATATCAGTTAACTTATCTACATAGAAGAATCTTCAAGAATCAAGAAAATATATAGTTTTATATAGTTAATCTGTGCTGAACATGAAAAAATCTATATTTTATATTACATTGATGTAAGTTAGTAGCAGCCTTTCAGAACCAGTCATCGACACGAAAAGGTGGAAATATAATTTCACTCGAAAATGTTGGCGGTCTGCTATTAACTCACTTCATAGATGGCATGTCAATGAAAACTACTTTAGTGCAGTACCGCCATCTCTTATATTTATGAAGAATTAGATAGGTGGCGTTAACAGCATACATGGCGTTATATGGCTAAGGTACCTTACAAATTTATCCAACGAATTTCTTTGCCGTTCTGCATATTCTTCTTTTTCTCTTTGTCTTTTGCGTTTCCAAGCTCCTGATTTAAATTTTCTTTTCAAGCTTTCTTTACATTACATAAATAAATTAGTAATGCATAAAGAATAATTTATGAGCAGTGCCAATGTTACAGAACAACAATTTAGAAGTAATTTATTGATTTTATGGAATAAGTCAAATTTGTAACCTAATTAATATTGGTAACTATTCTGTGTCTAGTATTTTCTGTTTATAACCTTCATGTTATTATGTTCTAAAATATTATTCCTATTTCATGTTAGGACGAAAAATTCGTTCCTTAATCTATGGTACTGATATCCACGTATTTATACACAGAGTCTAATATTACTGTTGGGAACTTGCAGATTATAACAAAACAAATGTACTATACTTCTAAAAGTTTTATTCCATCAAACATGTTTGTACTGGTTCTTGAACGTGTTCGTGAACGCGTGAATGACTGAAATACGGCTAGGGTTGCCACTCGCAAAACATGTCATAGCTAACTGTATTCTTTTGTCAATTTAATTTAGGAAATACTGCTAAATTATTAATTATTCTTATTATGAAAAAAAATAATTAAATAATTTTTTTTTTTTTTTTTTATTTTGAGCTGAATTTTGAGGCCCCGTTGATTTATGAGGCCCCAGGCGCGCGCCTCCTGCGCCTGTGCAGAAATCCGCCACTAAAACCTCAACATGATTTTCACATGAACAATAGTCAATTTTAAGCATTTAAAAATACCCTAATATGATGAAAAAATACTGTTTTTAAGCTAATTGGAGTGCAAATTAATACTTTATTAATCTTTATTATTAGAAAGAAATTGAATGGGAGTTTAAATTCATATATGCACAGATAATTTTATGTCAAGAATTTAATCTAGATAAGGTGCTTCAATGAATGTGAATGTTTAATCTATTTTTAAAATGGAAAAGCTAGATGAGAAAACTGCGTTTTCCAAACAAATCTTAATTCAGAAGATAAACATTATCTTAATTTCATTAATTTCTTGTTAATCAAATTTTATTTTACCAAATATTTTATTTAAGCTGTCATTTTTTTTTCGTTCATTTCAAAAGAAAATAAGTAAGATATTTTATAAAACATGAATTATTTTTGATGAATTATTGCTTTTTTGAGCATAAATAAATCCTTTATTTTTTTCCCTTAATTAAATCTAAATTCAGCACATTTGAGGAATTTTTTTTTTTTGGTTTTGTTTCTTCTTTAAAACACAATATATGGTTTCTTAATCCTTCCTCTTCCCATTTATTGATATTAAATTTTTTTTAAATTAAAAATGCCAGCTAACTCGACCCTTTCAAATTAAAAAGTGCTAATAAAATAATTCCATAATAAAACCGTGACGCACGTTTCGTAACCTCAACAGACCGGTTACTTTGTCGAACATAAAAAACCCCTACCTCCTCCAATCCTCCCTTGTTGGGAGTCGTCAAGCAAAAGACTGAGATCACGAGACCGGACTCTTATATAGATCTCCCCCTGGTGTAAACATATGTAATTAATTTTTTTTTTTTTTAGATGATAAGTCACACGCCATATTCCAATATATTTCTGGTGGATAAATCCTTATTGTAGCTGCCAAGAGTCCTAATTGTACCCGATTCTAAAAATTTTCTGTGGTAAGTATCTTGGTTGGAACCGAATATGACAACATTGTTTTCACATATGCTGTGTCCCTTGGTGTTACAATGTTCCGCGGTGTAATATGCGTGATTTTTCGTTTTTACGGCATTTACATGCTCATTCACCCGGACCCCCAACTCTCTTTTGGTCTGGCCTACATAAAGACACTCTTTTTCGTGTGTTTTATTTGAATCACAATAGATTCCAAAAACGACTCCCCGTTTTTTTCAAAATTTGTTCTTGACTATCGGTTTTCTTATTGGTTCGATTCAAAACATTACCGATCGTATTGCTAGGCTTACATGCCACAGCAATATCCACGGTGTTAAGGACCGGTTGTAATTTTTTTAATAATCCTTGATCATATATCATTGAGACGTACCGTTTTTTGGCACCCAAGGACCTTTGTTCCCTTGTTCCATTCAGCACACTGAGATTTGTATCGCGCTGCATTTTAATTTTCTTAAAATATTGATGAATGTATTTTTTCAATATTTCGATGGAAACCCATTACCTTGGAATATCCTAACAATCTCATTAATCTCATTTTGTAAAATTACATTATTATTGCAAATTTTTTGAGCTCTACTTAAGGCCATCATGACTGCGTTCTTTTTATAACCATTAGGGACCGCACTACTATAATTGATGGTTATGCGTGCGTCCGTCTCCTTGCGATACGCAGAGGTTTCAAATTTTGAATGTCTTTTTTTTGATACCCACGTCCAAGAACGGCAAGAACTCATTATTTTTCTCTTCCAATGTATATTGAATGTGTTTGTTAATATTATTAAATATGCCAAGAACATTGTCTTTAAAATGGTTGTTTATAATGAGGAACGTGTCGTCCACGTACCGCGCCAAATAATGTACATTGTGATAAACATTGTCGATAGCGGTAGCCTGGTGCTCTACGAACGCCATTACACATTCTGCGAGGGTTGCAGAAGATGGGAGCCCGATGAACGTTTCCGAATTTTGCAGGTAAAAGCGATCATTGAATGTGAAATACTGTATGTGAAATAACACATCAATAAGGGTAGTTATCTGCTGCAAATTAATCAATACCCTCCCCTCATTGATATTCTTATCCATATCCACCATATAATGTAGGGCCTGAAGTACCAAAGATGGTGTGAGGGATATATATAACCCGACGACATCCAAGGATATCATACATGTGTTGGGGATGACTTCATTATCCTTTAAGTATTGTAATATGGGGTCCCGATTTGCGATTGCATAACGAGACCTAAAACTGATGTCTCTCATCTTGATATCAATCATTTTTGAGACCATCATAATGGCCTTGTTTTTACAATTAATGATGGGCCTTATTTTATGTAATGAATTTTCTTTTTGTTTATGCACTTTAGATAGCCCTCTAAAATTAGGTAAAGCTACATTGCTTTTAATGGTCCTTTTTGCTTGTCCCCGTGTTAATATTCCCAAACCATGCATTTTTTTAATTTTGTGATTAATTTCTTCTATGATTTGACTTTCAGTTAACCCTACTGCTTGGAACCCTTCTTGTTCCTCTATGAACTTTTCACACCTGTACTTATGAAAAGTTTTAGGTCTCGTTATGCAATCGCAGCACTCCAGCACTAACTCCCTCCAACCAGATGAAATTGACGAACCAGATGTTGAAGACCTGGACTGCATATATGGGGCGACGGAAATATATGGGGCAAGATACTTTGAGCCGAGTGGCCCAACAACAGTCAAATGTCGACGTCTGTGAAATTTGTGTATTTTTTCCCATTTTTCTTATTATGAAATATCATCATCATTCAACCGTCTCCAGTATCCCGGGTGCGGTGCAAGAGCGCTCTCCATCTATGTCGACTCAGATACCACTATTCCTCTTGAACTTGGCTCCAAACCACTCCTCTTTCTTCCAGATCTTGTTTAAGTTGATCGGGCCATCTTCTCCTAGGTCGGCCTCTAGGTCTTTTGTCGTCCACAGTTTTCAGCAGCCATTCTTTGGCTACTCTGGAAGGATTCATTCTCTTACATGGCCATACCATCTTATTCTGGAACAGGCCATGATTTCACCCAAAGATTCTCTTATTTGGAATTATGAAATATAATCATCACTAATTGATTTCAAGAATTGTGTTTCTTATCTCCATCTTTATATTTGTTTAATGGATCTCATCATATTCTATATGATACCATTGCTTAATATTATCTTTTTATATGTTTTAGTACTATGTACTATATTTTAGTACTAATATTTGCCCGGTAGCCGAGTGGGTATAGGCGCTTGGCTGCGGGTTGGAGGTGACGGGTTCGCTTCCCGGCCTTGGCGTGGGGTGGGAATTTTTCCACGCTCAATTCTCTTCCAAACGGGTCCTAGGGCCTACCAAGCCCTTTGTAGAATGGGTACCGGGTATCTTTCCCGGGAGTTAAAGGCGGTCGGGGCGTCGGGCTTACCATCCGATCTTATACTAGTCCCGTTGGTCAAGAAACGTCGGGAGCCTTACCCCCGTGCACCCGTGGGCCTGTACGATCTGTTTGGGGACAGCTTTAACTTTTTAACGGACCTCTATAACTTTTGATAGATGCATTAGTTTAAATGATATTAACAAACAGAAGAAGTTAAAACGAAATTTTTTCATAATATGTAAAACCGCAAAAATACCTCTTTAGGGGGTACATTTTTACCCCAACCACTTAAGCACAACTCCGCCGGGGGGGGGGGACCTAGGATAGTCATAATGGGCAACAAATGAAGCCATTAAAACAATAAAACCTTTTGTAGCAATTATTTCCGATTTGGATGCTAATTCTACTGGACTAATAGTGGAATTAAAAAAAAACCAACAAAACAAAATATAGTAAAGATGTGTCTCTCCGAAGGCGAAGTGCTGTCATCTGCAGAAACATACAGGTTTAAGGTCATACATAACATATTTTACGTCCTTTTGTAATTTTGCTTAGGGGGAAAAAAAGTATAAGATGGACAGAAAATTATTTACTTCCCCTAAATTCGAAATTTCAACTTGGAAAAGAAAATACGATTGCTACTATTCTTTCAGATTAAAGACATTTTGATTAATACTTAATAATGAATAATAAAATGAATTTATCTATAAAGAAAAAGAAAGTAATATTGTTTCGCATGTAAACAGCAGCTAAATCGTACGCATTTTTTTATGTATCAGCATTTGACAATGAATCATTCACATTGTAACAAAAATCTATTCAATACTAATACTGGCATCTACGATAAAAATGAATAGAATCTATTTCATTCTTTCTCTTATGAATACTTACAGAGAGACAGCGGATTATTGCTGCGATGTACAGGGTGTTTCTTTTCTTCTTTTTTTTTCCCTTGTATCAGCATTTGACATCATTAAATAAAAATATTAAAGTTTAAAAAATTGAAGTCAATGAGATAAATATAAATACATATTTCTACACTAACATCTATTAACATTAACAAATATATATTTTTTATTATTATTACTTAATATTTCATTATCCTAGTTTTTTTAACCTTCTGATGGGCCGTGGGTATACTCCACCGGTATTTCCATTCTTCTTCATGGACCTATCATACAAACCCTTGAACTTTACAAGTCATAGACAGCGGAAGGAGAGAAAACAAGAAGCAGTAGACAAACACAGGAAAGAAACATCCATGCGGGTTCCTGGATTCGAACTCAGACGTATCAGCCTCATGGCAGGCCGCCGCCTAGACCACTAGGTTGTGCCTGAACGGCAAATATTTTTAATAAAAATATTAAAGGGATTATCGTTTACATATTATTACATTAAGCTTTCAACTTGCTAGGATATTAATTTCTTTATATGTATAAGGGATACACTTTTGAAAAGTACCAAATTTCAAATGAGATTTGGATTTTGTATCATTTAATTTCATTTTTCAGAAGTCAATGAATGTACAATGTGTAGTGTTATTTTGAAATCTGTGCTCTGAAGACGAATTTTGTCATTGGCTATTTATCTGTGAAGTAATTTCGATCGAAATTAATATTGAAATTAAAGCTTTTCCCATAAATGAAACCCGTAGCTGCCTAAAAGGCTAAAAACATGAATTTGCTCCATTAAAGTGATTTGTGTTTTCTTAAATTTGGATGTTTCATTGTCTTTCCAATTTTTAATACAAATCTTCCACTTGCTTACAACAGATGTTCTTAAAACAAGGTAATCCACTCTGAAAGGTCGCAAAAGTTTCCTAGGCTTTCTTACCTGATTCACAAGAAGGTTTAACTAAAAACTACTTCTAAATTTTATATTTCTAAATCATTTCCTGTAATTCATGTTAAGGAATGATAATTTACACGAAATTCGTTTCCTGTTGTAATATTCTTAATCTTCAAAAACGAAATTTTCAGTTTTTAATTCTCCTCCTTTAAGGATAAAGTAAAGAATTTTTACTTAAATTTTAGGCTTAAGTTTTTCAGTCAATTGATTTTGAAACAGAAAAATAAGCGAAGTTTTATTTCTCAATTATGAAAATATTGTATTTTGTAAAAATCCTTCCACGCAATAAATCGTTTTGTCTCAAGAAAACACAGAAAATAGAAACCAAAGGCTTATTAAATTGTCTTAGAAGCTTAAACTTAAATTAGTCAACTAGTGATAGCATTGTGTTAATTTGATGGTATGTAATTTTCTGTAATTTTTCTTTTTAGCGGCCCCTTTTGTACAGCTTGCCTGTAAAAAAAAAAGGGCTATTGGTGTTGTTGTTGTGCTCTATGTCACACACTGTAGTGGCCAAACGGTTAGATATATTAGAATGAAACCTTCACCATGGTGTTCAGCATCCAAAAGTAGGTGACCACGTCCAAAAAAATCAGACCTGAAGGAACACTCCCTGACCACCACCCCCTCTCCCCACGGAGTGGTTTGCTAATAATGGGTTGCTACAATCCAAGAAACCTAGTATTGTTTTAATTTCCTTATTATAAATTGGTGGTTGTTGCGCATGCAAGAGACGCCATCGTTGCGATTATTATGATTGAAATTGAAAACTTGTGGCGACATGCGAAAAAACGAGATGTTGATGCAAAGCGAGAAGCTTCGTAAAGAACGGTCGCTCAAAGACAGAGACAAGAGACAGAGAACGAGAAACAAATGCTAAAACATATCTCCCACTACGATCTGATCGCTTCCGATAAAATTGTGTTTATAAAATTGTGCATATTATGGGGCCGCTTTGCTTTTGACACTGTCTAAAAGCATTAATTTTCGTTTTCCTTTTCTTTTTTAACTCCAAAGTTCAACTGAAGAAAAGACATTCCACTTGTTACATTAAAAGCCTAATCAATTTAATGTCAATTTACAAATTAATTTACAGTAAACTTCATAATTTTGAACTATAACTCCAATAACATTAACATCAAATAAGGATGGAAATTTTGATCAATGAAATTTAATAGGACACTTAAAGTCAGCAGTTTGTGGTCACACTTGGCATCTTAAAGCTAACGGATATGGGACATTGTAACAGTGATTAGCAAGGGCATTTGGGTTTTGGTGTAGGGCATTTGGGTTTTGGTGTAAGGCATTTGGTTGACGGTTTAGTGGAGCATTTGGTTGATGTTGAAGGTTTGGTTGACGTGTAGCATTTGGGCTTAGGAGGTGGGCATTTTTTCTTATATCTCAATGTGAGCTTGTACTTGCCCTGCAGTGACATCTTAATGTCTTTCCTGCACATCCCTTTCTTCAGCGCCCCTTTCACAGCACAGTTTAAGTCACCGTCTTCCAGATCTAGTTGATGGTTTTCTCGGATGTAGCAAAGGATAGCCTTCAAATTTCGCCCCTTTGCCTCCATTGAGCTCACTGAGAGCTTCTTGCACATAACCGTATATGTCATCTGCAATGGGTTGGGGTTCGTCTTCGTCCGCCATTCTGCTAACACCAAATACAGCAGAGTCAACTATGGGGAAATGGTTCGATGGAATTCCTATTGGAAGAAAAACAATTAGAATACAGTAAAACCTCGATATAACGCTCCCGCTTAGTGCACTATCCCGTTCTTTACGCTCCTTTTATACGGTCTCTGGAATTTTCTATATATCTCTGTATACTTTTATAACGGAGATATATAGAAACGCTTCAAATCCCGCTTATAACGCTTCAAATACCGCTTGTAGCACTTTTTTATGTCGGAAATTTTGTATAGAAAAGAAATGTAACACTAAGATTCTTTTCTTTCCCTGGTAGGAGGGAATCTTTGAACTCTTTGAAGTGCGGGTCTGTGATACAGTAGTGCAAAATGTCGAAGCGGAAATCCCTTTCTATAAGTGAAAAATTGCAAATTCTCCGTAAGTACGACGAGAATTCTACAGAAGTCAGAAGGATTTCGCAGAATCTCTAGGAATTCCCTCGTCCAGTCTGCGAACAATAATGAAAAACAGGGATGCAATTACCGATGCAGCGAAGGGTTGTTGCAAACGTAAAAAAGTAAAGTGTGCACTAAATCTGAAAATATGTATTAGTAAAATATATTAGTATTGCTCCTAGTGGTGTATCAATTGAGGTTAATAGTTACCTGAACCGCATTGAAAATGTCATAATTCATAACAGTAGCACACACACCCGGCAAACCACAATCAAAGATCATGATTTTTAATAGGAAATAAGCTCATATTTGCAGTATATCTATTGCAGAATCATGTATGTTCCTGTAAAATGGTGTCCAAATCTTTCACCATCTCATAAATCATTTCCCATCTATAGCGCTATCCCGCTTATTACGCTTGTAGGTCATGGTCCCTTGACGAGGGTTTTACTGTATTTAAAACAAAACACTTTCATTTAATAAATAATAATAATTGGCCTTCAAGTATGTCCACAAAAAGAGGAAACAAAATTAGAAATTCTTGCAACAATGTACTATCTCATTAGTAATTCTAATCATAAACAAATTTTAAAAAAAAGGAAGAAAAACATCGTTACAAAAGTTGTATTAACTCTTTATTAGATCCTTTCCTGAAAATTAATAAGTTCAGCTTTTTTTTTTCCTCCTGACATTTTTATTATTTTTTTTCTTTTTAATTTCAAATAGCATGACTTCAAAGTAGCATTTGGAGCAGCATGAAGTAGTATTAGGACAGTGATTGATCGCAAACTATCAACAATACTTATCAATAAAACTTAAGTTCCTTATTTTCAGTGTATCAGCATTTATGTTTTGTGATATTAAAAAAATATAAATATGCAGTATTTATTTATATTTATAATTCCAACTACATTTTAAAACTAGTTCTGTAAATGAATTCAGAAGGCATTGTAAGATGGTGGACGATACTGTGTTAAACATAAGACCAATAGGCGAATGAAAGGACATAAGCAGAATGGAATATAGTGATAGAACATACTAATTTGTCAAAAAAAAATTCTTTGAAAAGTACCTTGTTTTACTAATCTTAAGTATTTTCATACTCATTATATATAGTCTTCATTAAACTTCCAATGTTTTTTATGTTGCAGTTAGGAAATAAAAACTTGTAGACTTTTATATCTATAGTTTTACTTTGCCTAGGTGAACATCTCCTGCGTTTACTTACATTATTTTATAAAACTATATACACCATTAGAAAGTATTGTTCTATCAAAGGTACCCGAAGATCATTCGTCAATATTTTTCACTACATTCCTTTATTCATTTGTCAGAATAAATGAAAAATAAATACCTATACAAAATATCTTTTAATTTCCTGTTCTGAAATTTATATCTTTTAATGTTGCAATATATAAATTTCTTGTAAAAAGATATATAAAATACTAAGACCAAAATTACGTTCTTATATATTTCAGTATTTAAATATTTTATTTCAGTATTTAAATATGTATTTTTAATGAAAACTTCACTTTAAAATATGATTTATCAGCCGAAATTTATGGAAATTCTAAAATTCTATGATCTATAAATAAAATAAAATTAAATTTTCCTCCTATCTATTTTATTTTTTAATTTGAATCATTTAAACTATAACTTACTAAAATAAACCCACGTTTTTAAGGTAATTTAAAACTTATGAAATTTAAGTCCTGAAACATTTCACATATCGAAGCTAAATTAAAAGGCTCTTAAATATTAACATCTTGAAAATATATCACGAAGAAAGTATTCGCAATTGACTATACAAAGTCTTAATATTGAAATATTTAAACTATTTAAAGTAATTTTGTTTACGATTTAGGCTTATTTGGAATATTCCATAAGCCTTTCGTCTACAAACAAAAAATAATTCTTACCTTAGAATGGAATTGGAATCATCTTTGGAAGACAAAACAGACGATTTAAATGTTCTTCTATAGACACTCAGGAATTTTTGATAACTTATTTCTTTTTTGATTATTTTGTTTTTACTGCTGACTATTGTCCTCAAAATGAAAGATGACCGGCGGAAGTTTGAACTGCGCAGCCTTTCCGGTAGCTGATCAATTATGTTTTCCTGTCACAATGGATGACATAGTCTGTATTCACTGAGAAAGACATGTTGAGAACGCCAAATTAAAACTTCTTTCGACTATTTAGCCGAGAACAATAACTGGTATTGTTATTGCAATACCAGTTGCTAACAATAAGTATTTATATAAATAAATACATATATATTATTTATAAATACAATGCTCTTTTGCAAAGTATCAAGCAATTAGCACAATGGCGGCGTCCTTTCATTAAATCAGACGGACGTGCCTGACCAGACTAATCGATGATACATGCGCAGATCTCACAAAAACAGGGCGGCCATCATTCATTGGGAGGACAATAGGACATGTCACTTGGAATAGACCTAGATGCCAAGTGACGACGCAATTTCTTTTGCTTAATTTCAATAATTAATCCTTTGTTAGCTAAACAGGGAATTTGGATATTCATTCTGGTATATTTTAATGAATGCTTTAGCATTATTGAAGACACATCATAACAATATTGGTTATTCATTGCTATACGATATGACAGCATTGTTATAAAATAAATAAAAAAAATTTACCTCGAATGATTCTGAATGAAATATTAAGATATTGTCGGCCATTTAGGAAGAATCTTTTTTTTTTATTTGATTTGATGAATTATCGATGCAAATTCAATGTCGAAAGAGGTTAGGAGTCAAAATAAAGCTGGGACTCACTAAACTTTGAAAATCTATCAGATGTTTCCAATTGTCAAAAATATAAATCATTCAGCCAACGTAAATTGAAGGACACAAGTTAAATAACAAACGCATGAAATAGGATTTCTGAAAAGATGCTGTCTCACTTTGAATGCAGATTAAAATTCGTAAGTTTGAACATTCATATGTTTTACTAATCATATAAGCATAAATGAAAAGATTTTTAGTTTGTCTTTTAAAGAATTCCGGATTTAAAATGAAAAATGATTAAAATAATGAATTAGGAAAACTTATGACAAGCAATCTTAATCAGATCATCTTAGACAGCATTGCTGGTTTCATGACACCTCTTCCTACTGATCTCATGGTTGTCAAACATTTCTGAGGGCATTAACATAAAAGGACAATAATAGCTGGCCAATCAATCATTCCATCAATTCCCTGATATTGGTCTATTAAGATACTGCCTTTATGGGTGGGCATTTTCATCCATCAATTTTGAATCCTGGGGTCACTGCATCTCCAAATGCAAGAAGATGGGTCTCTGTTCCAGGATCTCATCTCCATTCAAAATATGAAGACCTATGTGGCCACTGATAGTGACTTCTGCCCACACCCAATATCCTTTCAAATTTTATGCTTGATCTATTCTCTAATGTTTGATAACTTCTATCATGTTCTCTACAATTAAAAGTCCTTCAGAAATCAGGTCATAAATTGAAATTTATCTCTTCTGTAAAGAGCATTTGCCTCGTATGTTAGCAGCCAAAGTACAAGTTGACATTTCAAATGCATTCTTTTTCTGAATTGCTAGACTCCTGGCATAAAGGTCTACTTTATAAAGCCTTCTGTTCACAGTTCTCATTGAAATTAGCTGTGAACAAATCAAATCTTTTTTGAAGTAACAGTCATCTTGAGTTTTGTAGCGCGAGGAAGTTTTTCAACAGATTTTCTAGTGATGTTTTTTAATATCCTAAAACTGTTTGGATAAGATTGATACTATCATTCTTGACACATTTAACTTCCTAGTTGTATCAGCTTGATTCCTTCCCATCTCCATCCAACCAACTGCATGCCAAAGAATCAGCTAAACCATATACAATTACACATTAGGCATTTCTACAATTAACTAGTTCAGAATTGCTGTTAGAAGTTCTATAAATGAAAACAACGAGATCTGTGACAGCATATGTTAATTCCAACTTGTGGCTTACATAGTACCGATAACGTGTGGCCTTGTTTGCATATTCTCTATCGGTGTTTTGTCTTACGATTAGTTCGCCATCATGATAATCGCTCTCCAACTCACTCCATCTTCGGCTCTTTTCTTCAGTTAATTCCAAAGCAAGAATTTCCCTCCAGTGCTGGGTCCGACGTCCAAATGCTGATATCCAGCCTGAACCCAGGAATTGCGAGGACCATTATTCCAATTGAAAGAAATAATAATCATGGGCTTACCAGGGAACAGTATTGCGGTGGTTTCCCTTTGCTCCGTTGCTCTGCTCCGTTGACCCTATTAGGTTCTTTGCATATTCAGCATGCTGAAAGGGAAAAAAATGGCTGCATTTTTAAATATCTAGGAAATACGATTTGTAACTTAACTATTATCTTCCTGTATATTTACTAACAGTCTAAAAAGTTTCCTGTAAATATTCCTCTTCGGCGATTTTGCTGCTTTCTTCGAGCTATTCGAATGTTATTACAACCAGGGTTGGGAAGTGAAGCGTTATTAGTAATGACGTTACTACTTTTTACTTTTTACTTTTACGTTAGCTACTTTTTGTAGTAAAGATCGGTAACGCCGATACTTTTTTGAAGTACTTGAAGTAAACTATTATTGGAAGTTAACAATTTTTAATTTTAAATGTGAAACTTGGCATTTACATTTACGACTAAGAGGCGATCTTTCCATGAGAATGTTAATATGAGTAAGCCGATGTTTCATATTGAATAAATCTGATATAAATATTGCTTGCTAATAAGGAAGATACTTAAAGTCACCTTGGTGAAGGATACTTAGAGGTCATTTGAGGGAGAAATGCAGATTAGTATGGTTCATTAGCATATTATGGAAATATCGAATGTAAACTAGTAGGGGTCATTTGCATATTATGGTAATTTGACTTGCAAATTTAAAAATGCAGATAAGAAGGTCATGTAACCATTCAAATTTCTTGTAAGGAGATGATTGATTGATTGGCGAAGGGGTTGTAACGGAATAGCTAATAGATCGAAAGTTTAACCCGTTCGGGTATAAAGCTGGGATAGCATAACGACTGCAAAATTTAAAATACAGGTAAGTAGGTCATGTAACCCATCAATTTTCTTGAAATGAACTGAACTATCGATTAGTGAAGGGGTTGTAGCATATAACCTAATAGATCGAAAGTTTAACACGTTCGGGTATAAAGCTGGGGTGTTGTATAGGCCGCTAAATTTAAAATAC
>JAFIDM010031734.1:0-17913 GCA_023159025.1 Thereuonema tuberculata | reverse complement strand
AAATTAACATTAGATGAATATGTAATATCAAGGGGAAAAATAATTTTTCGACATATCAAGGTTTTCGAGATATCGAAGCTCGAGACATCGAGAGTATACTGTATTACAAAATTAGTGTATAGATTTATGTTATTTTATTTTTTTAGGAATTTTGATTAGAATTTTTCTTTTTAATTTAAATTTACTGCAGAGCAGTCTTAATCTTTTTTTGCTTCACGGCGCACTAACAAATTATTTTTTCAAATTAGTAGTAGTTCAAGTTACTTGTTCAAATTATTATTTTTTAATTATGTTGGGAGTCTTGTTTATTTAATAGCACTTGTATTCAATCTAATTAACCACGCTGATTATTTTGCATTCCTATATTTTAAATAATACTGTCAAAAGTTCGTTTTTTTTAACGCTTTTCTAAATTTATTAATTTCTTAGCAGCGAATTTTAATTTACCTAATTTTTTATTTATGCTGTCATTTTTTTCGTTCATTGAGATATTTATTTACGTTACAAAAATAAAATTACAAATAAAAGAAACTAAATATTTTATAAAACACGAATTATTTTTGATGAATTAGGCAATTGTTTTCTGAGCTTAAATGAATCCTTTATTTTTTTCCATTAATTAAATCTTAATTCAACATATTTGAGGAAGTTTTTGATTTTGTTTCTCTTTTAAAACACAACATATTTTAAAGTGAAATTATTTTGTCATTTTTCTTGTTTTTATCACAACTGAAATATATTGATGCTTTTGAAGGCAATTTGGAAAAGTGAAGAGCATGTTTTTCTCTAAATTTTGACGACACGTTTTATAGTTCATTATTACAATCAAGGAATGAAAAGAATTCTTTGTTAGTTCACAGATATTCGATTACATATTTGATTATTTATCAAAAAATATTAAAAATAAACACATAAACAAGCATCTTCCTTATTAGCAAGCAATATTTATATCAGATTTATTCAATGTGAAACATCGGCTTACTCACATTAAGATACCACGGTTACCAACATTCTCATGGAAAGATCGCCTCTTAGACGTAAATGTAAATGCCAAGTTTCACATTTAAAATTAAAAATTGTTAACTTCCAATAATAGTTTACTTCAAATACTTCAAAAAAGTATCGGTGTTACCGATCGTTACTACAAAAAGTAGCTGTTACTAGTAACGGCGTTACTAATAACGCTTTACTTCTCAACCCTGGTTGTAATAACATTCGAATTGTTCGAAGAAAGCAGCGAAATCGGCGACAGATGAAGAGGAATATTTACAGGAAACTTTTTAGACTGTTAATAAATATACAGGAAGATAATAGTTAAGTTACAAATCGTTTTTCCTAGATATTTAAAAATGCAGCCATTTTTTTCCCCTTTCAGCATGCTGAATATGCAAAGAACCCAATAGGGTCAACGGAGCAGAAGGCAAGGGGAAATCACCGCAATACTGTTCCCTGGTAAGCCCATGATGATGATTTCTTTCAATTGGAATAACGGTCCTGGCAACTCCGGGGTTCAGGCTGGATATCAGCATTTGGACGTCGTCGGACCCAGCACTGGAGGGAATCCCTGCTTTGGAATTAACTGAAGGAAAGAGCCGAAGATCGAGAGAGTTGGAGAGCGATTATCATGACGGCGAACTAAGACTAAAACACCGAGAGACAATATGCAAACAAGGCCATACGTTATCGGTACTATGTAAGTCACAAGTTGGAATAAACATATGCTGCCACAGATTTCGTTGATTTCATTTATGAAACTTCTAACAGCAATTCCGAACTAGGTAATTTTAGAAATGCCTAATGTGTATGGTTTAGCTGATTCTTTGGCATGCAGTTGATTGGATGGAGATGGGAAGGAATCAAGCTGATACAACTAGGAAGTTAAATGTGTCAAGAATGATAGTATCAATCTTATCCAAACAGTTTTAGGATATTAAAAAACATCACTAGAAAACCTGTTGAAAAACTTCCTCGCGCTACAAAATTCAAGATGACTGTTCCTGCAAATAAGATTTGATTTGTTCACAGCTAATTTCAAGGAGAACTGTGAACAGAAGGCTTCGTAAAGTAGACCTTTATGCCAGGAGTCTAGCAGTTCAGAAAAAGAATGCATTTGAAATGTCAACTTGTACTTTGGCTGCTAATATATGAGGCAAATGCTCTTCACAGAAGAGATACATTTCAATTTCTGGCCTGATTTCAGAAGGACTTTTAATTGTAGAGAACATGATAGAAGTTATCAAACATTAGTGAATAGATCAAGCATTAAATTTGAAAGGATATTGAGTGTGGGCAGAAGTCACTATCAGTGGCCACATAGGTCTTCATATTTTGAATGGAGATGAGATCCTGGAACCGAGACCCATCTTCTTGCATTTGGAGATGCAGTGACCCCATGATTCAAAATTGATGGATGAAAATGTCCACCCGTACAAGCAGCATCTTGTAGACCAATATCAGGGAACTGATGGAATGGATTGGCCAGGTATTATTGTCCTTTTATGTTAATCCCTTACAACTGTCTGACAACCATGAGATCAGTAGGAAGAGGTGTCGTGAAACCAGCAATGCTGTCTAAGATGATCTGATTAAGATTGCTTGTCATAAGTTTTCCTAATTCATTATTTTAATCATTTTTCATTTTAAATCCGGAATTCTTTAAAAGTCAAACTAAAAATCTTTTTATTATGCTTAAGTGATTAGTAAAACATATTAATGTTCAAACTTACGAATTTTAATCTTCATTATCTTTTCAGAAATCCTATTTCATGCGTTTGTTATTTAACTTGTGTCCTTCAATTTATGTTGGTTGAATGGTTTATATTTTTGATTGGCAACATCTGATAGATTTTCAAAGTTTAGTGAGTCCCAGCTTTATTTTGACTTCTAATCACTTTCGACATTGAATTTGCATCGATAATCCATCAAATCAAATAATAAAAAAAAAAAGAATTCTTCCTAAATGGGCGACAATATCTTAATATTTCATTCAGAATCATTCGAGGTGAATTTTTCATTTATTTTATAACAATGCTGTCATATCGTACAGCAATGAATAACCAATATTGTCATAGTGTGTCTTCAATAATGCTAAAGCATTCATTAAAAAATACCAGAATGAATATCCAAATTCCCTGTTTAGCTAACAAAGGATTAATTATTGAAATAAAGCGAAGGAAATTGCGTCGTCACTTGGCATCTAGGTCTGTTCCAAGTAACATGTCCTAGTCAGCTGTAAAACCAAAATCAACAAAAAAAAGAAAAAATTATCAAAATTTCCCGAGTGTCTATAGAAGAACATTTGAATCTTCTGTTTTGTCTTCCAAAGTTGATTCCAATGTCCATTTTAAGGTAAGAATTATTTTATTGATAATAATATTGATTGTAGACGAAAGGCTTATGGAATATTCCAAATAAGCCTAAAACGTAAACAAAATTACTTTAAACAGTTTAAATATTTCAATATTAAGACTTTCTATATTAAATTGCGAATACTTTCTTCGTGATATATTTTCAAGATGTTAATATTTAAGAGGCTTTTTATTTAGCTTCGATATGTGAAATGTTTCAAGACTTAAATTTCATAAGTTTTAAATTACCTTAAAAACGTAGGTTTATTTTAGTAAGTTATAGTTTAAATGATTCAAATTAAAAAATAAAACAGATAGGAGGAAAAATTAATTTTATTTTATTTATAGATCACAGAATTTTAGAATTTCCATAAATTTCGGCTGATAAATCATACTTTAAAGTGAAGTTTTCATTAAAAATACATATTTAAATACTGAAATAAAATATTTAAATACTGAAATATATAAGAACGTAATTTTGGTCTTACTATTTTATATATCTTTTTACAAGAAATATACATATTGCAACATTGAAAGATATAAATTTCAGAACTGGAAGTTAAAAGATATTTTGTATAGATATTTATTTTTCATTTATTCTGACAAATGAATAAAGGAATGTAGTGAAAAATATTGACGAATGATCTTCGGGTACCTTTGATAGAACAATACTTTCTAATGGTGTTTATAGTTTTATAATATAATGTAAATAAATGCAGGAGATGTTCACCTAGGCAAAATAAAACTATAGATGTTAAAGTCTACAAATTTTTATTTCCAAACTGCAACATAAAAAACATTGGAAGTTTAATGAAGACATGAAAACAATAATGAATATGAAAATACTTAATTTTAGTAAAACAAGGTACTTTTCAAAGAATTTTTTTTTTGACAAATTAGTGTGTTCTATCACTATATTCCATTCTGCTTATGCAGAGGCGTAGCGTGGGTTTCAGCCGCCCGGGGCGGAGGCCAAATTCGCCGCCCCCTTATTTAGGTATTTAAATCCAAAAGGCTCCAAAATTTACAGAAATTTACGGATATGTAAATTACGTAACTATTAACGAATTTATGGGTTTAAATTACGTAATTACGTAACTAACCCGTTATTTTTATAAAAAAAATGCATATGTAATTCTGAATAAGTCATATTCTAATATACACTATTCAGATATATCTATTCATTATTCATTGAATTACCACTACAGTATATCCTAATCTAATTAGTATAGGTACAAAGATTTTGGTTATTACTAAGTATATAAATATTCCATACTTCAATTCAACTCTCTTATAATTACTATTATGATTATTAAACATCTTCATCAACATTGTACATATACATTTATTCTAAAATGCAAATTTTCAAGGAGAAACTAAATATTTAACCAATTATTTCTAGTCGAAATACCGATGTCGTAGTTTTGTTTTTTGTCTCTAATTTTGTAGAAATTGTTCATAATAGTTTTATAAATAAATATTTCTTCTATTTTTAATATTTTATATTTATAACGAATTTTTAATTTTTGTTCAGAAGTCTCGTTTTTATAATTAATGTAAATGCTATTAAAAAATTTTAAAATCAATTTATTGATATTATCAATTTGACATTTATTTTTAAAAATCCAACAATTTAATCCATAATCTAAAATAGAATCAACTAATATTTTATAAATTATAAGCTTTTGCTTTAAAGGGTAGATATGTTTTAAATGATAAAACATGTAAGTGAAAGTATGTAGTTTTTTAACAAAATAGTTATAATGAAAATTTCAATTGTAATTATCATCGATAAAAACATTTTATAAATAAGGAATAAAATAAGAAAAGAAGGAATAAAAAATCTCTTATCCTTATACATCTTCAATTCGTTTATTCTAAATGTATGATATTTATTTATTGCTTTATCAATGAATTTTTCTCGGTAACCATTCTTTTTAAGAATTGTCTTCATATTTGCAATTTCTTTTATGAAATCTTCTTCGTTACTCGTAGCTACATCAATCCTTTTTAAATACTTTTCTATTATATTTCTTTTTATACTCAAATAATGTCCTGATTCAAAATTCTGAAAAAAAATGTGTAGAAAGTTTAAAATTGACATTGGGTTGTGAATAATACTAAAATGAAAAATATTTTATGTAGTAAATTAAATATGAGTGATAGAAAGTATGAATTGGGAATAATTTACAAGATGGATTGTATGAATTGCGATGTATTTTATCTGTAAAAGAACGAGTTCTTGAACATGGTTACTGTATTCAGGCCCGGATCCAAAAAGTGCGGGGCCCTCTATATATGAAATATTTAAATAAAATCAAAATAATATAAAATGCATATATATATATATATATAAATCAAATGTCATGGATCATAAGATAGGTAAACTTCTACGTACATTAAAAAATAAAAAATGCACAAAATACAAAAACAATTACATTTTATTGAATATAAATTTACATCATTGAATATGAATATATGAATTTACATATTTCTAAGTTTTTGTTCTGTAAATTCTTCTAAAATAGTTTGGAAATCCAATTGCCTTGCTTCTTCACTTTCAATCGACATAAATGCTAAACTATTTAATCTATCGTGAGTCACGTCGATCTCAGATAGTTTTTTATTAGTTTTAGCCTGGAAAATGATCTCTCTCCAGAAACAACGTTCACTGGAATTGTTAAATATATTCGGAGAGCAATAAGCAAGTTTGGAAATGCCGTTGCTCTGTCATTTTCCGATAAAAATTTGAACATTTTAAATTGATTTTCAAAACTTCTGATGGAAGGATAGATTTTAATGCTTCCATTTCTTCAACTAACATTTTCCCATCTCTATCAGCTTCCTGCACTATTGGTGCGTCATTTTCTGGGAACCTAGAATCTGTTAGAGAAATTTCTAATTTAGCTGCATGTTTTTGAACTGCTTCTTTTCCGAAGCCTTTCATTTCGAAATTCTGTAGATATTTCCAAATCTTCTGCAAGAGTTTTTGCTTGAACTAAAACCTGTTCGAATCCAGTATTTCTGTAGTCGCTTAACCATTTTAAAAGTTTTTCAAAAGAAGAAAGTGCAATTAATACATCTACAGATTTACTTTGAAGTTCCTTGCTTACATAATTGACTTGGAACAGTAAATCGTATCAAAAAACCAGTGATAGTAAAAATTTATAGTCTTTCATTGTATTTCCAAGAGATTCTGCCTCGCTTTTAATTTGAGGAAATTTCTGATATTTCGAAAAGAGCATCATAAAATTCACCTATTTGGTATCTCACTGCTTTTACGCTGTGAATCCGACATTCCCACCTGGTATCGCAAAGAGGCTTCACAGTTCTTTTACATATTTGAGAAGTACTAACCATCTTTTTGAAGATGCCGAAAACAAAACATATAGACGTTGGAGAATACCAAAGAAGGTTAAAGCTTCTTGGCAAATTTTTGCTACATCTCCCAATACTAGATTATAATTGTGACAAACGCAAGGAGTAAAAAATGCCCTTGAATTTTCTTTTAAGAGTCTAGCTTGAACACCGGAGACTTTACCCTTCATATTCGAACCATTGTCATATCTTTGCCCTCTTATGTTGATGATGTCAAGCCCTAAACTTTGAATTTCTTTCTTAACACAAAAAATAGATTTTCTCCTGTGCTGCTCTGTACATCTATAAATTTGATAAATTGTTCATATATAGCGATATTCGAGCCTGGTAATGTTCCATCCGAAACATATCTGATGCTAAGAGACATGTATTCTTGATGACTGACATCTGGAGTACAATCCAGAATCACAAGAAAATATTTTCCATATTTTATTCTATCAATAATTTTATTTTTTAATTTGTTGCCTATTAAGTTTATTATTTCATTTTGTATTGTTTTGCTTAAATAACTTTGGTGTATTTGTTTTGTGGCGATTCTTTGTATATGATCATGCATTACTGTATCAAATTTTCCAAGTAATTTAAGTATTCCAAGAAAATTTCCATTTCTTGCATCGCCTAGGTTTTCGATGGATCCTCTAAACGCGATATTTCGTTCAGCTAAAAACTGAACTACAGAAAATAATCTTTCAAATATCTTACACAAACGAACTTTTTCTTGGTTCAACAACTTCTGTTGAACATTATCTATTGTTTGCTGAGCAGAAAGTCTTTTTTGAAACTCTGTACATTTTAACATAGCTACCAAATAATTTTTTGATTTTTCATGTGTGGCTAATCTATTATATATATTTGGCGAGTTATTAAATCCTACAGTGGCTAGTGCAATTGAGGCACCCATACTGAATAGCCGACAATAAAAACAAAATATTCTGTCTTCTGATTCAGAATATATTATATTATCCAAGGACGGCTTATTATTTCACCATTCGTAAGCTTTCTTTTCAGATGCACTTTTGAAAAGTGGGTTCCATCCTCTTGGCGCGGAAACTCATTTAAGATAATTTAATAGGACCTTTTTTAACTAAATAATCTCTTATTTGTTGAGTAATAATCTCAAAAACGACACTTACGGGTATCCGTTTTCTATATTATAATATATATATATATATTATAATAAACACAATAATAAATCTCATCCATCAATACGAACTTAAAATAAATATACAATATTTTTAATTATTTGAATAATTTATAATTTATCTTTTATCGTCAAAAGCAATTTGCTTTATATTTCGAAAAATAACTTTTTTTTAATTTTGGAGGTGATGTGGGGCCCCTTCAAGTGCGGGGCCCGATTGGGCCCAATCGCTCCTGTATAAGAAATAAATTGGTAGAAAAATCTGAAATGGCGGAACATTGTATTTAGAAAAAAACGCATTGTATTAATAATGAGATCAAAATTTTATGAGTTGAAAAAGATACGAAAATAAGAAAAATAACACTGATATGCAACCATTTTGCTTCAGAGAAACTATTTATATTTTTCAGTTCCACACTATGGGTAAACACAAAAGTCATATTTAGTTCTGTTTCATCAGGTCCAGTTTTTGAGAAATTATGATTTTATGGAATTTCTTGAAATGCTTATTGATGACAAAATTCACTACATATATACGTACGTAATTAAACTACAATTATAATTTTTGGCAATACTGAACTATAAAATTTACAATTCATATAATTGCATGTGCCTTTTTTTTGTACTTAGTATCCAAAATATGTAAAAATAATATATATTTATTTTGATATTTTAATTAATGACATTATTACTTTTAAAAAGTCCTTTTACCCTCACTTCATATTAAACTTGGAATCAGGAAGCAATTTGTTACCAGTCTTGGCAATGAAAGCAACATAATTCCGTATCTAAAACGGAAATTTCCTAGAAAGACCGAGGCAAAAATTTAAGCTTGTATATTCGAAGGACCACCGATACGCGATCTGATGAAAAGATTCAAATTTCACAACCGTTATGAATGAAACAGAAAAATCTGCAAGGTTATCTTTCAAGTGCTTGACTGAAAACTTCCTAGGAAACAAAAAAGATGAAAATTACGAAGAAGTTGTTGATGAAATGTTAACAAACTTCAAAACACTGGGTTCCAAAATGAGTGTTAAACTTCATTTTCTACACAGCCACATCAATTATTTCCCTGAAAATCTTGGTGCTATGAGTGAGGAGCAGGGTGAAAGGTTTCATCAAGATATCAAAACATTGGAAACGAGATATCAGGGCAAGTGGAATGAATCTATGTTGGCGGATTATTGTTGGTGCATAAAAGAGAGTCACCGCAGAGCATCAAAATGGCGAAAGATTTCGAGAGACAACTAACAATGTTATATCAGCAGAATCTTATATCAGCAGTTTAAGTTTTTTAATACTAGTTAGTTAAGGTTTTTCACTTGTCTTGACACTTTCATAACTCAGATTATCCCATTAATTATTTTTTGTTTTAATTATGAAGTTCGCAAAATTTCTTGTTTTTTTGAGTTTAAGGTGTAAATTACAAAAAAAACTAGACCTGATACAAAAATTCTGAATACAGATTGGGATTCAGGATAGTTGAGTTTACTAAAATCAGTTGTTTTTCTCGTGAAGCAGACTGAAAGGTAAAAAATGCATATCAGTGTAATTGAAAGTATGTATATTAGAAATACGAGGGAGAAAAATTTCAATAAAAATGATGGAGTTGAAGTAAATTCTTGTATCGTAGGATTAGCTTAAGAGTTGGTACAAAAATTATATTTAGGTTGCAATAGCAAGGTTGTGATTGATGAATTAGATTGTTAAAAGCATTTGATTATTATTGGAAAATTTTAAACTCTATTCTGATAATTAATTGTTATTAACAACTAGTTAATATTATGTAGCATGTAGTCTGAGATTGCTAAGAATTTCGCAACTTATTCTGTAGTTAGGCTTAAAAAACAGGAGGCGATTTTCTCCTTGAAAATTTGCATTTTTTTAGAATAAATATATATATTATTATATTTATTTTTGTGTGTTGATGAAGATGTTTAATATACTTAATATACTTACTAATATTAAGTAATTACTTACAAAATTGACCATATAGTAAAAAGTAAATATTTCTACCTAGCAGGAAAACAAAAATAAAAATTGTAATACTCACTTGGTTTTGTTCACCACGAATATTCAGCGAGAATTAATTCTTTCATATAAAGAATAAGAGTTCAAAAATCTGCAACATCAGTCATCCAATTCACACTGACTCAATTACATTGCTACAATTCATGATTTTCTTTCCTTACAAAAGGAAACGATACAAAGTAGCGAAAGGGAGAATGTCGTGAGAAACAAAAAAAATTAAAAAGTGAAAAAATAAGAAATTACTAAGAGTTGGAAATAAAGCGAACTAATCAAAATAAAAACAAGGGAGAAATTCATAATAAACCGCGACAATATTCAGCGAGAATTAATTATTAAATGGTTTAAATTTTTAGTTCCGATTCCAGAATATTTTTATTTTTTATTATTTAATTTTTTCTCCCCCCCCAAAAAACGGCCCCCCGGGGGGCGACCCCCCCCCCCCCCCCATGCTACGCTACTGTGCTTATGTCCTTTCATTCGCCTATTGCTCTTATGTTTAAAACATTATCGTACACCATCTTACAATGCCTTCTGAATCCATATACAGAACTAGTTTTAAAATGTAGTTGGAATTATAAATATAAATATTGCATATTTATAATTTTTTAATATCACAAAACATAAATGCTGATACACTGAAAATAAGGAACTTAAGTTTTATTGATAAGTTTTATTGATAGTTTGGGGTCAATCACTGTCCTAATACTACTTCCTGCTGCTCCAAATGCTACTTTGAAGTCATGCTATTTCAAATAAAAATAATAATAATAATAAAATTGTCAGGAGGAACTAAAAGGCTGAACTTATTAACTTCCAGGAAAGGATCTAATAAAGACTTAATACAACTTTGTTAACGATGGTTTTCTTACTTTTTTTTTAAATTTATGTTCATGATTAGAATTGAGGGGCCCAGTGGAAAAGAGGCACATGCCACCAAATGAAAATTTTGCAGGAAAGCAAGTTTTAGAAAAAGTAATTGCCTGTGGAGAGTTGATATCTACTTGTAAATATTTAAACTTATAGTGAAAGTAGATGGCGATTGAAGATGATGGTTAATAGAATAGATACTAGACGGCAGGATCTACTCAACAATAGCAAAAAATCAAAATCCTTATAGAGGTGGCATGTGCCCCTTTTCCACTGGGCCCCTCAATTGTTAATAAGGTAGTACATTGTTGCAAGAATTTTTAATTTTGTTTCCTCTTTTTGTGGTCATACTCGAAGACCAATTATTATTATTTATTAAATGAAAGTGTTTTGTTTTAAATATTCTAATTGTTTTTCTTCCAATAGGAATTCCATCGAACCATTGCCCCATAGTTGACTCTGCTGTATTAGGTGTTAACAGAATGGCAGACGAAGACGAACCCCAACCCATTGCAGATGACATGTACGGTTATGTACAAGAAGCTCTCAGTGAGCTCAATGGAGGCAAAGGGGCGAAATTGAAGGCCATCCTTTGCTACATCCGAGAAAACCATAAACTAGATCTGGAAGACGGTGACTTAAACTGTGCTGTGAAAGGGGCACTGAAGAAAGGGATGTGCAGGAAAGACATTAAGAAGTCACTGCTGGGCAAGTACAAGCTCACATTGAGATGTAAGAAAAAATGCCCACCTCCTAAGCCCAAATGCTCCACGTCAACCAAACCTTCAAAATCAACCAAATGCTCCACTAAACCGTCAACCAAATGCCCTACACCAAAACCCAAATGCCCTAAACCAAAACCCAAATGCCCTGCACCAAAGCCCAAATGCCCTAAACCAAAACCCAAATGCCCTTGCTAATCACTGTTACAATGTCCCATATCCGGTAGCTTTAAGATGCCAAGCATGAACACAAACTGCTGACTTTAATTTTCCTATTGAACACAAACTGTTGACTTTAATTTTCCTATTGAACACAAACTGCTGACTTTAATTTTCCTATTAAATTTCATTGATCAAAATTTCCGTCCTTATTTGATGTTAATGTTATTGGAGTTGTAGTTCAAAATTATGAAGTTTACTGTAAATTAATTTGTAAATTGACATTAAATTGATTAGGCTTTTAATATAAGTAGTGGAATGTCTTTTCTTCATTTGAATTTTGGAGTTAAAAAAAAAAAGGAAAAAGAAAATTAATGCTTTTAGACAGTGTCAAAAGCAAAGCGGCCCCATAATATGTTCAATTTTATAAACACAATTTTATCGGACGCGCTCAGATCGTAGTGGGCGATATGCTTCAGCATTTCTTTCTCGTTCTCTGACTCTTGCCTCTGACTTTGAGCGAGACCGTTCTTTACGAAGCTTCTCGCTTTGCATCAGCATCTCGTTTTTCCGCACGTCGCCACAAGTTTTCAATTTCAATCACAACAATCGCAACAATGGCGTCTTTTGCATGCGCAACAACCACCAATTTATAATAAGGAAATTAAAACAATAACAGGTTTCTTGGATTGTAGCAACCCATTTTTAGCAAACCACTCCGTGGGTCGTGGTCAGGGAGTGGTCCTATAGGTCTGATTTTTTTTGGACGTGGTCATCTACTTTTGGATGCTGAACACCATGGTGAAGGTTTCATTCTAACATATCTAACCGTTTGGCCACTACAGAGTGTGACATCTAGCACAAAAACAACACCAATAGCGGTTCCCTTTTTTTTTTTTACAGGCAAGCTGTACAAAAGGGGCCGCTAAAAAGAAAAATTACAGAAAATTACATACCATCAAATTAACACAACGCTGCCACTAGTTGACTTAATTAAGTTTAAGCTTCTAAGACAATTTAATAAGCCTTTGGTTTCTATTTTCTTTGTTTTCTTGAGACAAAACGATTTACTGCGTAGAAGGATTTTTACAAAATACAATATTTTCATAATCGAGAAATAAAACTTCGCTTATTTTTCTGTTTCAAAATCAATTGTTGAAAAACTTAAGCCTAAAATTTAAGTAAAAATTCTTTACTTTATCCTTAAAGGAGGAGACTTAAAAACTGAAAATTTCGTATTTGAAGGTTAAGAATGTTACAACAGGAAACGAATTTCGTGTAAATTATCATTCCTTAACATGAATTATAGGAAATGATTTTGAAATATAAAATTTAGAAGTAGTTTTTAGTTAAACCTTCTTGTGATTCAGGTAAGAAAGCCTAGGAAACTTTTGCGACCTTTCAGAGTGGATTTACCTTGTTTTAAGAACATCTGTTGTAAGCAAGTGGAAGATTTGTCTTAAAAATTGGAAAGACAACGAAACATCCAAATTTAAATAAACACAAATAGCTTTAATGGAGAAAATTCATGTTTTTAGCCTTTTAGGCAGCTACGGGTTTCATTTATGGGAATAGCTTTAATTTCAGTATTAATTTCGATCGAATTTACTCCACAGATAAATAGCCAATGACAAAATTCGTCTTCAGAGCACAGATTTCAAAATAACACTACACATTGTACATTCATTGACTTCTGAAAACTGAAATTAAATGATACAAAATCCAAATCTCACTTTAAATTTGGTACTTTACAAAAGGGTATCCCTTATACATATAAAGAATTTAATATCCTAGCAAGTTGAAAGCTTAATGTAATAATCTGTAAACGATAATCTCTTTAATACTTTTTATTAAAAATATTTGCCGTTCAGGCACAACCTAGTGGTCTAGGTGGCGGCCTGCCATGAGGTTGATACGTCGTTATCTTTGAGTTCGAATCCAGGAACCCGCATGGATGTTTCTTTCCTGTGTT
Organism: Thereuonema tuberculata; assembly: GCA_023159025.1. Taxonomy (NCBI): domain Eukaryota; kingdom Metazoa; phylum Arthropoda; class Chilopoda; order Scutigeromorpha; family Scutigeridae; genus Thereuonema; species Thereuonema tuberculata. The sequence goes on along the minus strand of JAFIDM010031734.1, from coordinate 4,293 downwards.
TGTCTACTGCTTCTTGTTTTCTGTCCTTCCGCTGTCTATGACTTGTAAAGTTCAAGAGTTTGTACGATAGGTCCATGAAAAAAGAATGGAAATACCGGTGGGCTGTACCCACGGCCCACTCAGAATGGTATAACAACTAGGATAATGAAGTATTAAATAATAATAATAAAAAATATATATTTGTTAATGTTAATAGATATAAGTGTAAAAATACGTATTTATATTTATCTCATTGACTCCAATTTTTTTAAACTTTAATATTTTTATTTAATATTTGATGCCAAAAACAAATATTAAAGAGAAAAAAAAAAAAGAAAAAAAACCACCCTGTCATCGCAGCTTGAATCCGCTGTCTCTCTGTAAGTATTCATAAGAGAAAGAATGAAATATTCTATTCATTTTTATCGTAGATGCCATTATTAGTATTGAATAGATTTTTGTTACAATGTGAATGATTCATTGTCACATGCTGATACATAAAAAAATGCTTACGATTTAGCTGCTGTTTACATGCGAAAGCCTATTACTTTCTTTTTCTTTATAGATAAATTTCATTTTATTATTCATTATTAAGTATTAATCAAAATGTCTTTAACCTGAAATAACAATCGTATTTTCTTTTCCAAGTTGAAATTTCGAATTTAGGGGAAGTAAATAATTTTATGTCCATCTTTTACTTTTTTTTCCCTAAGCAAAATTACAAAAGGACATAAAATATGTTATGTATGACTTTAAACCTGTATGTTTCTGCAGAAGACAACACTTCGCCTTCGGAGAGACACATCTTTACTATATCTTGTTTTGTTGTTTTGTTTTTTTTTAATTCCACTATTAGTCCAGTAGAATTAGCATCCAAATCAGAAATAATTGCTACAAAAAGTTTTATTGTTTTAATGGCTTCATTTGTGGCCCAATATTACTATCCTAGGTCCCCCCCTCCCCCGGCGGAGTTGTGCTTAAGTGGTGGGGGGTAAAAATGTACCCCCTAAAGTGGTATTTTTGCGGTTTTACATATTTATGAAAAAATTTCGTTTTAACTTCTGCTTTGTTAATATTTAAACTAACGCATCTATTAAAAGTTATAGAGGTCCGTTAAAAAATTAAAGCAGTCCCCAAACAGACCATACAGGCCCACGGGTGCGCGGGTGGTAAGACTCCCGACGTTTCTTGACCAACGAGGTCGGGTGGTAAGCCCGACGCCCGCCCGCCTTTAACTCCCGGGAAAGAAACCCGGTACCCATTCTGCAAAAGGCTGGGTAGGCCCTAGGACCCCTTTGCAACTAAGCACAACTAAGCACAACTCCGCCGGGGGGGGGGGCCTAGGATAGTCATATTGGGCCACAAATAAATCCTTTTGTAGCAATTATTTCCGATTCGTCTAATTTTTTGGTATTACGCTACTGGCCTATATTTTGATACCAATTCTTTTCTTCTTGGTTTAAATTTCAGGAGCCCTTTTTAGGAAAATTCAAATAATAACTTACTAATAGAACACTGTATGTATAATATTTCGTACATTACTAACATGCCATGTTGAACTTGAGACAAGCGTGGACTATTAGGTACTTGCTGTCGATGAAAATGTACTTGAATTGTTATATCCTTTATTCAGTATTAGTAGTAGAGAATTAAGGGTTACTAAATAGAGGTGTAACTCAGGAAGTGTCCCATTCCTTAGATTTTGGTCAGTTTCAGAATAAATTCTAAAAAAAAATAAAATAAACTTTAATATTAATAAATGGGAAGAGGAAGGATTGAAAAACCATATATTGTGTTTTAAAGAAGAAACAAAACCAAGAAAAGACAATTCCTCAAATGTGCTGAATTTAGATTTAATTAAGGGAAAAAAATAAAGGATTTATTTATGCTCAAGAAAGCAATAATTCATCAAAAATAATTCATGTTTTATAAAATATCTTACTTATTTTCTTTTGAAATGAACGAAAAAAAAATGACAGCTTAAATAAAATATTTGGTAAAATAAAATTTGCTTAACAAGAAATTAATGAAACTTTCAATTTAGAAGTGCATTAAAAAAAAAAAAAAGAAACCTTCGATAGTATTAAAGTATTTAAAATATAGGAATGCGAAATAAAGAGCGTGGATTATTTGATTAATACGAGTGCTATTGAATAAACAAAATTTCAGATTACCAACATAATTAAAAAAAAATAATGACTTATTCCATTTAACTTAAGAATTTGCAGAGATAATCAATATCCATTTAAGACATTCTGAAAAGATAGCTTTGTTCGGCATGTAATTATACATTTTTAAAATGGAGAATCCTTCTCCCTCGTTGTTCTTTTCAAGACTTTTCAAATACAAAGCAATAAAGTTGGATGAAACATCTTTTGAATTTCTGAAAAACAAAAAATATCTTGATGGTAAATGTAAAATTGACTTGATGTTACAATAGAAAATCGTACATCAATGCATTAGTATATCTTCTGAATTAAGAATTGTTTGAAAAACGCAGTTTTCTCATCTAGGTTTTCCATTTTAAAAATAGATTAAACACTCAAATTCACTGCAGCACATTATCTAGATTAAATTCTTGACATCAAATTATCTGTGCACATATGAATTTAAACTCCCATTCAGTTTCTTTCTAATAATAAAGATTAATAAAGTATTAATTTGCATTCCAATTAGAAACGGTATTTTTTCATCATATTAGGGTATTTTTAAATGCTTAAAATTGACTATTGTTCATGTGAAAATCATGTCGAGGGTTCAGTGGCGGATTTCTGCACAAGCGCAGGAGGCGCGCGCCTGAGGCCTCAAAATTCAGCTCAAAATAAAAAAAAAAATATTTTATTTAATTATTTTTTTTTCATAATAAGAATAATTAATAATTTAGCAGTATTCCCTAAATTAAATTGACAAATGAATAATGCCAGCTATGACATGTTTTGCGAGTGGCAACCCTAGCCGTATTTCACTCATTCACGCGTTCACGAACGCGTTCAAGCACCAGTACAAACATGTTTGATGGAATAAACTTTTAGAAGTATAGTACATTTGTTTTGTTATCAAGTAAGTATATTGTAATAACTTAATAATATTAGAATAACGTTAGAATAACATTTCTGTAGTCAATCAGCAAGTTCCCCAACAGTAATATTAATTAGACTCCGTGTATAAATACGTGGGTAAGGGTATCAGTACCACAGATTAAGGAACGAATTTTTCCTCCTAACATGAAATAGGAATAATGTTTTAGAACATGATAACATGAAGGATATAAACAGAAAATACAAGATACAGAATAGTTACCAATATTAATTAGGTTACAAATTTGACTTATTCCATAAAATCAATAAATTACTTCTAAATTGTTGTTCTGTAACATTGGCACTGCTCATAAATTATTCTTTATTCATTACTAATTTATTTATTTAATGTAAAGAAAACTTGAAAAGAAAATTTGAATCAGGAGCTTGGAAACCAGAAGAAAGGCAAAGAAATTCGCTGGATAAATTTATAAGGTACCTCAACCATATAACGCCATGTATACCTTTAACGCCACCTATCTAATTCTTTATAAACATAAGAGATAGCAGTACTGCACTAAAGTAGTTTCCATTGACATACCATCTAGTGTTGAAGTGAGTTACTAGCAGACTGCCAACATTTTCGAGTGAAATTATATTTCCACCTTTTCGTGTCGAGTTCTGAAAGGCTGCTACTATATCAACGTAAGATAAAATATAGATTTTTTAATGTTCAGCATGGATTAACTATATAAAAGTACATATTTTCTTGATTCTTGAATATTCTTCTATGTAGATAACTTAACTGTTATTTTTAAAATTCGGAAATTGTAGACAAACAAGTGTATCATGTGATCCATGTGCTCAGTAGCGCTTTAACGCCATGGTGGTGTTAATGGTCTACATATACGATTTTAGGTTACGTACGATATTTATAAGTTACTAGTATGTTTCATGAAAATATAGATTTTTATCTTATTTATTATTTTGCTTTTATAATCGGAAAATTCCGAAATTAATTAATTTTTACATTTCCTCTTTGTTTTAGCAACAGATTAGAAAGACTGTTAATTTCAAGTGATTTTTTATTATTTTTTACAGAAAGTCAAATTTAGTTGCTTTTTACTGTAATTTTGTACAAATAATGTTTACAATGATGGAATAATTCTTAATTTTAAATAAGTTAAGTTACTAGAAAGTAGGTGGCGTTAATTGGACCAGGTGTTCCTAATAACGCCAGATTACAAAGTTTTTTTATTTGAGTTCTCATACTTCTCCAGTAAAAGTTATCATATGT
>JAFIDM010031733.1:0-23003 GCA_023159025.1 Thereuonema tuberculata | reverse complement strand
TTGTGGGTCCTTGTTGAAAAACAAGTGACACAAATTTCCACAGAGCAATTTCTATTCATACTTTAAACACTTGCTATTAATCCGCCTTTTCATCTTCTTATCTGTTTCTAACTTTAATAAAATTGAAATGAATCAGATTTAAATAAAAAGTAAGGAACACGGATTTAAATTAATATTTCAGAAAATGGAAGGTTTCTACTGTTCGTATTCAGCAGATATAGATTTTTTTTTTAACCTAGTATACGTATACAGGGTGTCCAGGAAGAAAGATCAATATTTTGGGAGGTGATAGTATCGGTTTCTTTAAGCAAAAAATGTCATGCGAACAAGTGTCCTATTCAGAGTGGTTTCCAAGATAGAGCTATTTAAATGTATTGTTTCAAAATTAATGATAACATAGATACTACGTACTGTTTCTAATATTTACTGGTAAAGTTACACATTTCTTACAGTTTATAATAAAAGATTCAAAACATCACCACCAACATCGTGTATTTCTAAACTCTTGTGAGAACATGATGTGTTGCTTGTCTGAGTTCATTGTGACGTTCCTTTATGAGCGCAAAAGCAACAATTATGTGAACGATCAATTCGTCTCATGTATTCACTCTACGTCTCTAAGTGATAAACAGAAATCCAAGGGGGTTAGGTCTGGAGATCTTAGCGCCGTGCAATGGAAGAGAAGGAAAAGAACTGTCAGTAAGCGCAGTGACAATTACTTGCCAAATTTCAATTATCTCGAAAACCATGCGGAATAGGACACTTGTTCATATGATATTTTTTGCTTAAAATAACAGATACCATCACCTCCCAAAATATTGACCTTTCCTCCTGGAACACCCTGTTTAAAAATAATAAAGACAAACACACAAGACTAAACATGTATTAAAAATATTTACGTTTCGCCTTGACCCACAAGGCCTCATCAGAATAAGAAAATTACAAAATGCTGGAAGTTAAATACAGGATAAATTTTTATTCTGTAAAATGTACATAGATTTGTCGTTTAAATTATTTTAGCGATTTAAAAAAAAAAAAAAAATTAATAAATAAAAAAACAAAAATACCTCAAGACTTGAAAGAAATTAGACATAAGTTCTTTGAGGAATTTCTTGTTATCTACTTTATTTAGCTTTACAATCTCGAGTGCTAGATTTTAAGTGGTGTATGAAGAGCCACCTACAATTCAAGTGTCTTCACTTTGTTAACAGGAGAGGCGAATGATTTCCTATCATAGGGCATCTCTGAAATACAAGCAAAAGGGACATGTTGCCCCCACCCACTCCTGGAATTTTCAAATTTAATATAATTTGTCGGCTATAATCTAACAAACTACATCAAAATCGTAAACATACATTCTTTTCCACTATCTTCCTTTATTAACAATATTTCGTTTTCTTGTGCAGAAAACTTCATCAGGCTTTGCTATTGAGGACAAGAAAATGCCTTTTCCTCTACAGAATTCGTTAACTGATTTGCAATAATCTTTTCAAATTAACAAGTAATAATAATTACAACCTTTTCATTCACTCTACACAAAATCAGTGATAAAAACTATAATGCCTAATAATAAATTCACTGATTTTATGTAGAGTGAATGTAAAAGGTTTTAATTATTATTAGAGGAGAAGGTGGTATTTTGGAACCCCACTTTGTCTTTTGGTCACCATGGTTCACCAATAAACTTGAAATCCAAACTGAAGGCGTAAATAGCTTTAGCAACATCCCAGCTAACTATCCTAAATGGCTACTATCCCTAAACCGAAAGATATTATTATTTTGTAAAATGTGAAAAAAGTCAACATCGTGATCCGGTGATTGGGGGAGGGTAATTTGGAACCCCATTTTTTTTTTCATAAAAATTCAATATCTTGCTCAAAAACATGGTTTTGTTTATTAAAAATAGATATCCAACAAGGATGGTCAGTTTGACATTTACATTATAGCATTCCCTGGTCGCGAAGTTGAAAAGTCTCATCGCAAAATAGGCATTTGGCATCCTCTTGACGTGGCTCATCTTCCCCAGCTGGGAGTTCAAAATCTGAATCTCCAGATTCAGCTGCCACAAAGTCTTCTGCTTCAGATGACTCATCAGAAAAGCTGGCAGATCCCTTTCTCGCAGCTTTTTTTCTCCTGACCATAGGGTTCCAAATTACCCACCACCTTTGGGTTCCAAATATCCCGCATTCGCTATTTTGGATTAGTGTTGATCTACCGTGTAATTACTTGTAGATTAATAACATGTTTCATTGGTTATTGGCAAAAGAAGAACTGTACAACACATATGATGCACTAAAACATAGTTATCTACACTGTAGGAGACACAGAAAATATAAACACTTACCTCAAAAAAAGTTCTCGAAACCGCGTTCTGCAACAAACACTTAATTACGCTTCATCTAACGAGCAGCAAGCAAGTGACGCGTCGAGCCTGTGGTCGGGGTGGTGAGGGCAACAAGTTACAAGTTCCACCGGAATGGTGCGATACCTACCTGTCAGTGAAATGTCAGGGTTCCAAATTACCGCGAGGGTTCCAAAATACCACCTTCTCCTCTACTTGTTAATTTGAAAGATTATTGCAAATCAGTTAATTCTGAAAAGGAAAAGGAATTTTCTTGTCCTCAAAAAGAAAGCCTGATGACGTTTTCTGCAAAAGAAAATGAAATATTATTAATAAAGAAAAATAGGCCGTTCCGGCATGGCCGAGCGGTCTAGATGGCGGTCTGCCGTACGGCCGTTGTGTCGGAACCTGGGTTCGAATCCTGCCATCGGCATGGATGTTTCTTTTTCTGTGTTTCGTCCGTTTCCATCTGTGACTTACTGTCTCAGTGTTATTTTGGTCTTGATGTGAATCTTGTCCCCCTTCTTGAACTTGACTAGCTCCACCATTACGGTTGTCTTACGGGACTATTGTCCGTGGTCGTTAGTTGGCCCAAATCGACGTAAAGAAGAAAGGAAGATAGTGGAAAAGAATGTGTGTTTACGATTTTTATATACTACTGTTTGTTTTTGTTTACGAGAACCTTCAGCGCTTTTGCGCCTGCGTCAGATCTCTTTCGATTTCATGAAAATAGGGGTGAGGAGAAATAAAGAGGGGATGTTTACTTTTTATCAGTGTTTGTTTACTAGTAGCTGCGTTCTATTTGCGCTTTACGGGAAAGAATTATGGAAAATTATTGTTTTTTTATGGGGGCGGGGGGGCTGAAAGTTCCAGATCCAGTCAACCGAACTAATTATTGTAATTATCTGGTTCGACATTATATAAGAAAAAGCTTACTTGGATGTCTAACGGACCCCCCCCCTTCCCTTCCTACGAACCTGCATCAGAAGAAAACGTCTGTTTTGTTTTTTTTTTAGTTTTTTTTTGTTTTTTTTGTGTATTTGTTCATGTGAAGAAAAAATACAGAAATTTTCAATCGAATTCAAACGAAATAGATAGTAAAGAACTGATAGAAAGATTGTAATCGGTCCTGCGTTGCTCGTCGCCCATTGGCCTTTTCTAGCACGTGCTTCCTGAGTCTTTTTTCAAGTTTCAAAACACTTTTTATTTTGTTCTTAACTTCCTGATGAGAAGAAATAATAGAGAACCTACAGTAAAATGAGGCTAAAGGGTAAAACTAAAAAAAAAAAAAAAATATCGCTCTCACCCCCGCACAAACGCAGTTGATTGGAAGTTTTTCCCGTTAGCCTCCTTTCACTGTCGTATCATGTGAAGAAAGTATTTACAAAGATGTTTTTTAAGGAAAATAACTTTGTGTTAGAATTCGAGAAAACAAAATATTTAATCTTATAATTTTTTCCGTTTGCTTTCTAAATTATCGTAACTGACTGACAATAAATAATATTTCAATCGGACAAACATTTAAATACTTCAAAACTCTTAATTTCAGTTAGAAATAGTTATTGGGTTACACTAAAGCTACGAGTGCTCTGCAATCCAACCTTTCCAACGAGGCTGACGTTTGCCTCGCGTTCCAACCAAGTGACGTCAACGGGCTAGCCAATAGAAAACGCTTTCTCGGCGGAGACAACCTTCTCTACTATCTAATAACCTTGGTATCATAATCAGTTGAACTTCAATTGCATTCACTCTAGCTTCCAATGCGTTCAGCTCTTGAACCAAGTTCTCCAGTTCTGTCTTCTGTTCGTCAGAGGATAATAATTGCATAATGAAATAGCAAAATTTAATTGCATAATTTCCAATTGCATAATTTTCAATAGCATAAGATGGATTCGATCATTCAGTTCAAAGTCTTGTAATTTCATTAGAATCTCGTTTATCCGAGAAGCAAACGACCTCGGCATTACGTTTCTTATTGAGAATTCTTAGTGGAAAGTCTTCTGATCTTGCTTTAGAAAATGAATATCGTCCTCACCCCCGCACAAACGCAGTTGATTGGAAGAGGTCTCAAGTTTGGATTATCAACAGCGATCAACCCCGCAACATGGTGGCCAGCATTGAATTCGGAATATTGAGACTCCGAGAGCCTGTTCCTCCAGCACTGAGAAATTCTATTTACAAAATTACACGCAGAAACTCGAGAACTAATTCTGAATGTATCCTTAGTCCTCTTGAAATAGAGGCTTTATTAACAATTAAGGGGTAATGATAACATAATTTTGGTTAGCGCCGATAAAGGGGGAAAGGCTGTTATCTTAACTAATGATCAATATGCTGCTATGATGTTGGGAATGAGTTTTTAAATACTTTAAATCCAAACATTCTCATATAACCGCATTAGCGATTTCCTTTAATAGAAGCATAATTCAAAGTGCAATTTTTTGAATTTAATAAAGTCTTTTTTTAGACATACAGCTGCTTTATTTATGGGACTCTCCGCCTCTGCTATTATAGCAGAGTTTTGCATGATTTTCATCGAGGAGACAGCATTTTGCATTTTCTATAATGGAGAACTTCACATCCCTTTATACTGCCGATATGTGGACGATTTATTATTTTATACTGATGGCCCCATTCCATTGGGCTTAAAGGATATTCTAGATGAAATTCATCCCTGTATCAAATTCAAAATAGAATACGAAAGTAACAATGCAATCCCCTTCCTTGACGTATTGATTACGCGTAAAGAATCTTACTTCACTACCCAAGTTTACAGGAAACCTGCTTCTTGCGATCTCACACTAAATTATGATTCGCAATGTCCACTTTCCTTTAAAATTAATATCATCAATATGGCAGTTATCAGAGCTTTTAATATCTCCAGTTCCTACGATCTTTTTGAAACCGAAGTTTGTACAATTCAGGATATACTCCGTTCGAATAACTATCCACGGTTTTTTTCTAGAAAAATTTATAAGCTCCGCAGTTCGAGGTATTTACAATCCGCCCAATAAATTAAATAATCATAACGTTATTTACGTTTCTGTTCCTTTTCCGGCATTATCCAAAATTCTGCGACCCCTCAGAATTTGCTTAACCTCATCTATTAAGTCCACTTTAGCTTCAGCGATCAATAATAAGGTCAGACAAGCAAGTGATAATCCTAAATGTGTAGTCTATGCGCTTAAATGTCTTGGTTCCCATTGCAGGTATGTCGGGGAGACCTTGCAACCTATCCGCAAACGTATTGCGCAGCATAGCTATGCCCTCCGTTCTAATGACTTTAATTACTTAACTGTTAAACACGTTCTAGATACGGGACGCAGGATTGACTACGATAACCCGTTGATTTTTTAGCTTATGAATCTAATGATCTTATACGTAAATGCCAGGAGTCATTGTTTATCTTGTCTGACCCCGACTGTTACAATGACTCTATTTCAGTTAGAACAATATATTGCTGTGGTTTCAGCAAAAAAGAGAAAGATTTAGATTTTCACGTTTGATCCAGCAATAGCATTGCCTTTTTACTCCACCCCTGACAACCCTTCCCCTTCCTTCCAAAAAAAAAAAAAGGGGGGGGGGGAAGAATTTTTTTGTTTTTTCTTTAAATTTTGTTTACTGATGCAGATTTCTTGTCATCGCAGTTCCCAGCGCAGAACTTTCCCCTCTACAATAACCAAGAGCTATAAGTTTAAAACGTCATTTCCGGTTCACCCCACGGAGATCTTAGCATCTACTTGTAACTAAAGATAGAGTTGCTGTCGTCATTTCCGGTTCGTCCGCTCGGCCCAAGTGATGTTCTGATGTTTCCTGAACCACGGCTTACAGTTTTCACCAAAAGAGGTCCTTTCCATCGAATCACCTGACGACTGCTTCCTTCTCATTGATTTCTCTATGTATTTAATCCACTTGTATTTCTTTATTATTTCACTTGTGAATGAACAGCTAGCTGTTCGAAACATGTTGTCATATTTTAATGTGTTTAAATGTTTTTTAAATTTTATTATGTGTATTGGCCTTTTATTTTCACTATTAAAACTTCTTCAACGATCAAAAAAAATATATAACAGTGCTCTCAAAATGCTTTAGCACTTTTCCTTCCTCCCCTGTATTGTTATAAGTGTTTGTATTAATCCAAGCCTTGATCAGTAATAATTTTTTTATTTTTTTTTTACTAAAGCCGTTACTTTTTAGGATTTTTGCGCTAGAATTGAAATTAACATTCATAAATAAACATGTTCATTACGAACCATCCAGAAAAGTTCGCCGTACACGAATATAAGATTTTGGTTAGAAATCTTACAAGAATTGTTAGAATGTCTAAGCACAGCGTATCCAGAAATGTGAAGTAGGTTGTGTGTGGGAGGGAATTTTTTTGTATATTGAGGAGAGATATTGTAATTTCTAGTCAATGGCGTAGCAAGGGGTGCCCCACCAGCCAGCTTATTTCCCTTTTTTTTTTGTTTGTTTTTTTTTGTTGTTGTTAAATAGGAAATTCCCTTTTTTTTTTTTTTTGGTTGTTTTTTGCAGCCAGCCTAGGGACCCCACCAGCCAGCCGAAGGGCCCCAACAGCCAGCTTATTTCCTTTTTTTTTTTTTTTTTTTTTTTTTTTTTTTGAACAAGCAGGGCCCCCCCCCGCCCCCCCAAGGGCCCCTACACCCCCCTTTTTTCCTTTTTTTTTTTTTTTTTTTTTTTGGGTTGTTGAATAATGGAACTCCCGCCCCGGGCCCCCAAAGGCGTTGCTACGCCACTGTTTCTAGTCTCTTTTTTTTTCTTTTCCATGATTAAACATATTTTGATCTTTTTCTTTTTGAAACTCAATTCCTACATACGTCGCTTGCTTCAAACCATTAAAATACTCATATTCCAGTCTCAACATTTTCCCAATGTGGAAAAAAAAATAATAATTTAAATAGTAGATCCAGGGAGTAATTTCATTTGAAAAAAGGAAAATTTGAGTAAGATTTTTTTTTATTTTATTAATTTATTATTTTTATTTTTTTTATTTACAAGTTGTAGTTTTGTTCAAAAATTTTTAAACATAATCAAGTTTCGTAAAATAAGTAAATCTTCTGCTCCTAATACTTCTAGCATTCTCTTTTTAACAAATTTTTGAAATTAATTTCTCCAGAAAAAAATAATAATAATAATAAAAAGGTAAAGGCGTTCCACTACGAGCCATGCAGGTCCTTGGGCGGGAGGGAGACATAGGCTCCCAGCGATCCTCGATCAAAGGGACTTGTTCAGATCGGATGGTCGTTTCGACGCCCGCCCGCCTTTAACCCTCGACTAAGAAACTAGTTACCCATTGATAGAAGGCTGGGTGAACTCGAGGTCCGTCTAAAGGGGTAACAACGGTGGGAAAAATCCCCGAAGCCAATTTGAAGCCGGATCTTCCAGTCCGCAAACCAGAGCCTAAATCAATGGTCTACATTTTTCTCTCAAGTCGTTTTGAACTTAGATAATACAGTCAAGATAAAGTTTTCAAAATAAACAATGCTGGAATGAATTACGTCTTCAAATACATTACAACAGCTTATTAAAATTGATGATTATAATAATGATATTGTAATGATGTTTGAGGGGAGTCGTTGAGATGGAAAAATAACGAGTCAACTGAACTGAATTAATTTATTAAACGAATAACATGGGTTTTAATAGCATTTACATTGAAGAATTTGATTGGAAGATTAATTAAAACTATACAGAATGATTGGATAAAAACATAACGAATTTAAATTAATTAACTGATTCAATGGCTGCAACGGAAAGGAATTTAAAAATAAACAGAACATCAGTAATTACGAAATAGAAAACGAATGATTTAAATTAATTAACGGTTAACGATTAAAAATGAATAAAATGTACATAAATAATTTCTATAAAAAATATAAATAAATCCTTTTAAAAAATATTTACACATAAACTGTTACAATGTAATGCCTATATAGAGTTACACACACACAGGCCTACATTATTTTTTTTTGATAACATCAACGTTATTATCATTGGTTGTTTAATAATCATGATTAAATTGTAGCATTCTATTATTGTTATTTGTTGTAATTTTATCTTAACTGTTTACCTATGTAAGTTAAAAACAGTTTGAAAAATGAATAACAAAATTATTCCGAAAATTTTAGAAACTATTAGAATATTACGAACAAAATATTTAGTTATTTTAGATATTAAATAAGAATGCCAATGATATTGACAAGATCACTTTCAAAAGAAGTTAATTTGTTATCCGTAATATTTATAATATTCATATTTATTTACTTTTTCCTCTGAAATCCAATCCTTCTCTCGTATCTGCCCTTACTCATTTTTTTATATTAGTAGTTAAATTGTTTAAGTACTTGTTTAATTTCATTTTTAATATCTTTGATCTCTCTTATTTTTCTTTTTTATGCATCCCTGGTTTTATTGGTGATTTCTTTTTTTTTTTTTTATTTGAGTTCTATGTTGTTTCAAGTCCTTAGTTAGAAAACTATCTAACTAAAGTACAGTAAAGCCCCTATTATCCGCGGAATTGGATGGCAAGGGCACCGCGGATAGCGAAAATCGCTGATAACCCGAAAAAAAGACTAAAAATGATGTGTAAACACGAAAAAAAAATATTTCAGCATTAAAACTATGTTTTATTGTACAAAAAACATAATATGTAAAACTTTTAAAATATGTACAGTACAGCAGAAACCTTTGCTTTAGCAAGAGCCTGCCACTCATCCACAAATTCCGAGAAGGCCTATAGGATTACGATGCACAATAAACCTGTCAGTAATTTTCGACCTTCGCACTGTAGGGTCTATTGTATTTTCCCTGTTGATGGCTTGGATTAAAATTGTTTTTTTTTGAGGTTCGTAATTAAAAATTTTTTTCGTGGCACTCGCGGATAATCGGGGTTTTACTGTATAAGGATGTTCTCAAGAAAAAAAATTGTAATTCCAAGATTTAGAAAATTATGTTTATTTATTTATGTGTGATTATAGAGGGAGCTTCGTTTTAAAATACAACATTGGAAAGGGTTCGCGAGGCAAAAAAAAAGAAGCTTAAGAGATCCAATGATATATACAGTGGAACCTCGTTCCATCGTTTTTACTCAAAATATGTCTCTCTTTATTTGGTCCCGGAGCTATTAAAACTGTATTTTCAATATTTATTGCTTTTATTTTCCAGTCCCGTAAAAATTGGTGCAGTGAGGTTTCACTTTATCTTCGATCGTACAGAGAGATTCGTTGAAAAGGAATTCTCTTGGCAAATATCTAATATATACAGGCAGTATACAGGGTGATTCCGAAAGGTGGGTCAAAAATTGAGCAGTGGATTCTACTCGTGAACACAAACAAAAAAGCCCCTGTAAACATGGGTCCGGAAATGAATAGTTTTCCAGAAAAACGTATTGTATCATTATTGAATCTAGGTGTGTTTGTTTCTTGTTTTGTTTTGTTGGCACAGTTTTGTTGTGGTTTTTTTTTTTTTTTTGGAAAATCAATTAATTGTTGCTGCAGCCGTGTTTAACTTCATTCCTAATTTATTGACATGTGTTTTATTCAATACTGTTTATTAAATCACTTGTTCCCTATTTTGCTTATTTGTGTTTCATTTTATGAATATTTGCAATACGTTTTCTCGCATCATACTGTGCCAACAACACAAAACAAGAAACAAACACACCTACGTTGAATAATGATACAAGACGTTTTTCTCGTAAACTATTCATTTCTGTCCCCATGTTTATAGGAACTTTTTTTGCTTGTTTACATAGAGTAAAACCTACGGCTCAATTTTTGGAATCATCTTTTCGAATCACCCTGTGTATTTCGAATATAAATTTTTTCTTTATTTCTTAAAAGTCTTTTATTGTTAATTTTCATCAAATGCATTACAAAAGTATTTTATAATTTTATTTACAGTGCTTTATATCTATGAATACAGTTATTATGGATCACATTCTATATATACGGATATCAATGGATATATAATTCATTTTATGGAAAGAATAAACAGTTCGCATTTCATGTTGTCCTTAGACTTCAAAATTTGGAAGTTTTAATAATCATATGAATAATTTTTTCTAATATCAATTGGTTCCTTAGATCTTTTCGTTAGAGTTTAAAAGTTTTATATTTAATAAGATTTTATAATTTTTTTGTATAAAATTTAAAGAAATGTAAATTCAAACTGGCGGCGAATAGTGCCTTATATACGAATAATCTTATTGTATCAGTCAGCATTTATTAATATATTCATTAAGTTAAAAATACCGATAAGGAAATGTAAATTGTTGTTGCTTATTAATAATTCAAAGCACAAATTGAATTTTTTATGCTTTAAAAAAATTCAGTGATGCCAGTGCACTGCTGGCACATGAATTTTCTCACTAATTTTTCATTAGTGGGTTTTTTATTGTTCAGTTTTTCTTTTGAGGCACTACTGTGCTTTCCGACAAGAAATTTAAATTTACTCAAATTAAGAAGAAGAAGAAAAAATATTTTTTGTTGTTTTGCATAGTGTATTTTTCAATAAAGAATGAAAGTATTTATAAGCACTTAAATCAAAATAAGATAATATATATATATATATATATATTATATTTAACAATAAGTTTTAACGTGCGAAAATAATAATGACAATACAATAAAAACCATACTCGCACATAACTAATAACAAAAGAAATCACTGATCTGTTTTTGGGTTCCTACCCGTCATCAGCTGGACTCGCCCAGTGTCTTAACAGTCAGTGATTCCTAGATACATATAAAGGAAACAAAAGAGAACAAGAAAATGGCCCTTCATATTAAAAAACAACAATTAATAAAATAAGAATAAAAAAGGGCAGACATTTAATCCCCGCTAGCCTCCGCTTAGCTTAGGATGGATTAAATTACAAAAAGAATACATTTAACAACAAGTTTTAACGTGCGAAAATAGTAATGATAATGCAATAAAAACCATACTCGCACATAGCTAATAAGAAAAGGAATCACTGATCTATTCTTGGATTTTTCGACACCGGGAATCCAGAACAGCTGTTTCTGGGTTCCTACCCGTCATCAATTATTGTATTGTTATATTAATTATAATTAGTGAAAAAAAAAATAGGATTAACTATGAATTAAAATACTTTTGCCTTACTTCTGAACTCTGAACTGTGAATTAAGAATTCAGATCCTGGAATTGTGAAACTACTTGGAACAATAATGAGATTAACTCAACTGTTCTTTAAGGAACTATTTTAGTTTTTAAATAAACAAAGCTTAGTAATTTACAATGGTCTTTTGTTTTCTTTTTTTTTTTTTTTTTTAAGTGAGCCAATGATTGTCTTCGAACTGATTGCGAAAAATCAATAAGAAGTAATTCTACTATTTCAATTCTCACGATAAAGCGAGAGTTGTTTATTTGAACAGTTTGTTTTTCAGAAGCTTGGCCACAGACAATAGGAGTCTTCCTCTTTATTTTGTACGCGCAGTCAGATGGACTGCAACAACACCCTCACTGTTTATGCGGGCACAATATTTGTGCGTGTCCGATGACCGCTGCAGTAGTCTTCGACCACCCAGTCTCCTGCACAAAACGTTATTGTTTGTTTGTGCTTACCGGACTTTCTGTAGCCCTCGGCCAGGCGCTAATGATCCTCTAATGACGGCCGATTAGCAACTCTTGATGCAGGCGTCAGATGACTACAACTAGTGTGGGGTCATCTTTTGGAGAACTCCTCGAGATTAGAAGGCTTCTGCTTATTGATATTGTTACATTCTGCGAAAAGAGACAGAGGAACAGACAACTTGACTTTGGACAAATTCTCTTTTTTGTTTTTTTTTTAGAAAAAAAGTGGTTAACGAATGCTACGACAAATGTACAAATATATATATAATAATAATAATAAGTAAATAAGAATAAAGTAAAAATAACACCTATTATTATTTCATCAATTGGTGTTAAACCACACACGTAGACGAACTCGGCCTATATAAATTTATTTAAAGTTTCCAAAGACGATCATCACTACATAGGCTAATACTTGCTCAATAAACAGATGCTCTCTTAGTAGCACCTCTTAGGTGCTATTAATAGTAACTCAAGTATAATATATGTTTATCTTGAGTTACTCCGCTATACATCTTAAAAACCGGACATTTAATCGGAAACGAGACAGACAGTAATATTTTTTTATTATTATTATTTCTAAAATAAAAGTTATAGTCCCGTTAGGAATGACAAATTCCTATCAACGGTTCGGAATATAGGTATACCATAACTATTTAATTAATTTTTAACACAAGTTTTTTAATACAGTGTTAAAAAAAAAGTAAAAGATTTACATCAATATAAATACAGTCAAACTTGGATAATTCAAACTTGTTTAATTCGAAATTCTGGATAATTCGAATTTTTTGATCAGTCCCTAGGGTTCTGTATTAAAGTAATGTTAAAAAATCGTGGATAATTCGAATTTTATTTTGGATAATTCGAATTTTTCGTACGATTGTCCTTAAAATAATATGGTAAAAATTGTTCCTGAGACTTTTCTCAGCTACATTATTTATTTTGACGGTCTTTCCAAGGAAAACAAAAGCGAGGGATATTTTTCTATTTTTGTATCAATTGATAAGTTGGAATCATATGCTATGACTCAAAGATTGCATCCAATGAAGCAATTAAAAATATCTGCCTTTTTTTTTTTTTAAGTGATGAATAATTAAAGCTAGTAAAAGCTAGTATTGATTAAAGCTAATATTGATTTAATGAAAAAAAAATGTAGCAGTATTTTTAGATAAAGTTTATATGTTAAATCTTTGATCGTGGAGTTAATCTTTTTTATTTATCTCTTCTGTTTGAGAGAATACATGTAATTCGAATTTTTGGATAATTCGAACTTTTTCTCTGGTCCCTTCAACTTCGAATTTATTCAAATTATTTCAAGTGATTTGTTTTGTCAACCGCTAAGTGCTAATTTTCCAAAATTTTATATTAGGCAGTAACATAATTAAAAGTAAAAATATTTTTCTGATTTAAATCTATATACGTTTGTACGTATGTCTATTAAAGTTACCTTTATTTAGCTTATTATTGTCGAGTAAAGTGAGAACTAGTAACAATAAAATATAAAAGACATTGAAAGTGAACAAAATTAAATAAAATAATAAAATAAGATATAACAAACAGGATTTACAATAACAATGAAAACAATTGAACAATAGAAATTCATTCTAATTAAATTTTATCAGCCACTTTTTTTAATAATAAAAAGAAGAAGAAAAATAAAAAATAATAACAATATCAACAAGGCGGAATCAGATAAGATATCCAAATACTTCAATTTGGCAGAAAAATCCACAAGCTTAACTCCATAGAAATCATTCCAATTGTTATAACAGCTACTGGACCAATACATAAAAATGTACCTAATCATTTGATCAATCTACAGTTAAACCCGGATAAACTTTTATAAACAGCACAAAAATGCCGTATAGTTCGCACTGTTTTGAATATAATATCAGATAGGTTAGTAAAGGTTTGCTATTTTTTGGCCCCCTCATGCTACTATACCAGCTGCATCGCACCCAGAACTGAAAGACAAAATAATAATAATAATACAGTATACTCTCGATATCTCGAACTTCGATATCTCGAAAACCTTGATATGGTGAAAAATTATTTTTCCCTTGATATTACATATTCATCTAATGTTAATTTTAATTCTTATGTCGAAGAGTTTTCACTCAAAACCTTGTTATATCGAATATTTTCGAAGTAAAAAATGAATTTTTCCGGAAAAATCACCGTTCAGTTGTGTCGAAGCAAATAGAAGTATTTTTTAAGAAATTCTAGCAATGTAAGTTCATTGTATTTTACTAATTCTTTTCAATTTAATGTAATTATTTTCAACTACTTTTAAAAATTGAAATTATCATCGCTGTATTGAGACTTATTGTCAACTATCATTACATATTTATACTTATTCTCATCTATCAAGACTCTTAATTTTTAGAATATTTTTCCGTATCTTGTGTTTTTACGTGAATTTTTATGTTTTGGTTATGACCTTGTTATCTTGAAAACTCGCTATCTCGAATTTTTTTTAGCTTCCCTTCGATTTCGAGATATCGAGAGTATACTGTAATATAATTGATTTGTAAATGATTTCATCCCTATTTCGGAATGTATTTTAACAATTCGGAATGTATTTATTTCGAAATTGCTGCTTTAGCATTGATAAATAGATAGCGTCTCCTCAAATAATGTAAATAAATATGCTTATCCATTATATCCAAAAAAAAATATGTATTTTTTGTAAACTTATTGTAACCTTATGCTTCACGGACTAAACCCCCCCCCTGCTCTCCATCTTGAATTTGCAAAAATAAGAATTTGCAAAAATAAATAAACATTTGGGTGTTCGTGTAGATGGTATTTAGTTTTATCTTAATTAGATGGTGGGTGTCATCGTGTTTCTGCTTCATAGAAAAATGAAATTCTTAGGATTTCTCTCCTAAACACACAGAGGCTAATATAAAATCGATCACATTACTTATTATGAAAGGAAGCAAGGAAAAAAAAGTGCCTCAATAAATCACAGTAAAAGGAAGACAGGAATAGCTCTAAAATTTTTCAGTTTCGGCTAAACGTAATCATTTTATCTGCGAAGTGACAGGGAGACGCTTCTGTTCTGAGAAGTAGGATTTCTTAAAAAAGCAGCTTTGGGAGGTGATTTTGTGTGAGGTGTAACATTAAACGTATTTTTCTAAAGAACCATTAATATTATATTCATGTCTATTTAGTTTATCTCCCTAAGGAAAGAAGCTCATAATTATGGTGTTTCCGTACATGTGCGCCCCTGATAACTGTGAATCGTGATCTTAAAACATGACATGCACTTTCTTAATTTTCTTCTAGAGAAATAAAAAGATGGCGTCCAGTTTTCTTACTGATTTGAAAGTTTAAGATTCCAAAGGAGATAGGTTTCAGAAATATGAAATAAAAAGAAAATAATAATTTGCTTGGATCTCTAAAACATTTTTGAAATGTAAAACAAAAAAACAGATGGATGAGATAGGATGGAGAAATACAGAATATTAACGAAAATAAAAACGTTTTGCAATGATAATTGAAATAAGACAAGGTAGGATAGCGATTAGTAAACCAATCACAGTGCTTCGCAAGGGGCTTCTGATACGTCATTTATGTTGCATTATTCCTTTAATTTCCTTATTATTATAAATGTGATTGTTGCGAATGCAAAAGACGCAATTGTTGCGATTGTTGTGCTTAATGATAATTTAATGATATTTTATTGATACTTGTCCACAGACAGACGAACAAACCGGGATTAGTAGGCTTCTATCAGAAGCCTAAAAGTAAAAAAAAAAAAATTCATTTACTTAGTTAACAATATAAAAATATTAATTAAAAAATAATAAATTAATACCATGTCGTTCCTACAATTTTTAAGAAAAAAGAATTTAAAAGTAAAAAAAAAAAAAAATTCATTTACTTAGTTAACAATATAAAAATATTAATTAAAAAATAATAAATTAATACCATGTCGTTCCTACAATTTTTAAGAAAAAAGAATTTGTTAACAATTAAAAAAATTGCAATGAGAGCCAGACTTTTTTTTTTACATATTTAAATCATATTTATTCAGATCTTTATTTCCACTTTTAATTTAATGTAAATATTTCTCTAGTTTTTCTGATTAAAATAACATCGTTTATAAATGTTTATATTTATTTTTGAGAGCAAATTTCGAGCGTAATTAGAATATTCTACTTTTTTAGAGATATTATAGAAAAAAATATGGATCCATAATAAAGAATGAAGAGTTTAATATTATTTTTATTTTATTTATGCATTTATCTTTCTTATTTATATTGATTTATTTATTGTGGTTGAATGGGAATTTTTAAATCGCATTTTGAATTTTTTAGGATTAAAACTGGATGCATATAAGCCCATCTCAAATTTTTGGTTCCTAAATTTCGGCCTCTACTGTTAGATTAATATGATATATTTTGAAATATAAGGTTTATCGTAACGTAAATAGAATATAATCCAACGTATAAAGCACAGTTATTTCTGTACTTGAACTTTATTTCATCTTGATTATATTAGAATGCACCGTAATCAAATCAAAAAGAGTAAAAGAAGAAATGGTTACGCAAATAGGAACGGAAATAATAATAATAATACAGTAAAATAAGCCTTAACCGGATTCTTTCTTTATCAGTTTCTCTTAATAGTAAACACAGATCAGTTTCCTGCAGGATTCACTGGTTTGTTTAAGGTTGAGCAGATCAATTTACATGTTCATTATGGCACTGTATATTTTAATAAGGTTTAAGAAAATCAGGAATTAAACGTTTCTTCCACGCAAGTTTAAAAAGCCATTGAAATTAAGATATAGGGTTACTTTTCTTCAAAGTTATTGTAATTTAAAAGAAGAAAATCGTAATGTGAAGACGTGACATAATCAGTGTTTATAAATATTTAAGAACAGAGTATGCTGTTTTATCATTACGTTTTATTTATTTTTAATTTTATCTCGAATTACAGTAGAAATTAGTAGAATTCCATAAATTAGAATTTTAATATTCCTTATTATATTTATGGCCTTATTTGTTTATTATATGTTTTACATATAAGACGATACTTCTCTGAACTTAATTGTTATTATAATATCTAAAACGATAAAATGTGTTGTAAACGATAAAATATATATCTCACTATGTGAAAACACTATTAAATTTTTTCTTTAATAAATTCTTATTCTTATATAAATTTCCGTCTTTCTCAGACAAATAGACAAAATTTTAGTAACCTAGGAATCTAAAAATATTTGTTTTATACATTTGCCACTTAATTCTCGGCGAAGTTGAGCAGGAGATTCGCTTCTTTAATGACATCTTTTGCTTTTTTTTGGTTGGATAGTGTTACTCTTTCGTTTTTATTTACTTGCTGAGTTTGACTCGGGTTTTTTTTTTTTTTGGTTAAATGGTTGTAGGGCTAAAATGAAAAAGAGGTTTGCGAGTTAAAATCAAATTGGGATCCACTGGTATAATGGTATTCTTAAGTAAGACTGTATATGGTTAATGGTATAATAAGATAGAGTGAATAAAAGTTTAACGTGTGTATGTATATCTTGATTGAGTAAAAGTTCTGCCCACACACATAACTACAGGGAAAAAAAATAAATAAAAAACATATTAAAAAAAAAACTTTAAAACTTTACAACAGCATAGGAATTTATACAAGGTACCCAGAGCCAAAAGTCCTATCTCTCCTCGGTCCTCCTGTTCTGACGATCAATCAGGTGAGACCTCGATTCCAGGAACAGTCTTACTCCCTACGATGCTAGATAATCCCTTAATCCCTTTAACTATGAAACACGCATCAGTATTTCTACCAATGCAAAGGAAAAAGGTTCAGAAGGATCTTAATGGGTCATTGATAGTGAAAAGATTTTGCATCAATCGAAGTTGTTAGAACTTAAATTTGTGCAGATATACCTCGAGTTGAATCGACCATTCAATCTACGACCATTCGCAGTTAGGACAAAGATCCCGTAAAGCTTTCACAAAACCTTAAGAGTTGCATCCGACAACTGTGGTAGGTGTAATGCTGGCCGAACACGTGTCAATTTTCTTCAGTATTGACGGTCGATATTGATTAAAAATTGATATTGACAGTTGATATCACGCGCGAACACACAGTTTTTTCTAATCGAGTATTGACCTGATTATTGATGCTTTACGGCGCTTCGTCCTTCGCATACAGTTTATTTGCCTTATAAACACACCACACGAGCAGAGCATAGCTGCACTGGGGACAATATTCCCAGCGATTGTACGACATCGGTTTTATACAATTTATTTGCGAATAAAATGGGAGCTATTCCGGTGTGCTTACTTGCGTTTAAGCCTAACTTGTTACGAACGTACAGAATCGCTCTAGTATTAAACGCCTTTCCTCTGTAGAAATCAATGAGGAGTCTTTCATGATCAATTGATCAAATGTTGTTGTTTGGATTTTCTTTTTTTGGCCGACCCATTTTGATGATTTTACGCCTTCTATCTCAAAAAAAGTGCTCGGTGTGCGTTTCCTATCTTCAAAGCGGCGCCTTGCACGTCACCATTGTCACGTGATTTCATCCGTTCATATGATTCGCTCGCGCACCATCAATACTTCTCGACAACTGAAGTTGATCCTTTTTTTTGTATTAACATCAATTTTCTTGAAATGGTCAATATTGATCATTTTTATTGATGGAAACGGTTGATATCAATAAAATTGACCATCAATACTGAAGAAAATTGACACGTGTTCGGCCAGCATAAGTCTGCATATCAGGTTCTAAGCTTTTCGACTTAAACAAACCGATTGCGCTGTTGTACCATTACATATCAAACTCTTTATACTTTACTGCTATAATAAATATCTTAGTTATAATCAGGAATGTGTACATACACTGTACTACATAGTATTTTCAATAACAGCCATAAATTTGCAGTATTTTTGTATGATATCGTGTCTTGTCTTGCTTGAACTTTGCTGAATTTGATCTAAATCTGAAGACGTGTTGATCCATCTTCGGGCGACAACATTTCTTCTACCTGAAGGCTTTTGTTTAAATGCTACTTATGGAATCCTATTATTTGGCATCCTTTTTCCTCTGTAGTTAAGATTTTGATTTTTTTTCTTATATGTTTTTTTTTTGTCATCTCTACTTTTCTTACTAAAGTTTAAAAAAACATTACTTATTTAAAAAATATTTTGTTAATATTTTCTGTTTTTCTTGTTTATAAAGATCGAACTATCAAGACCCTTATCCGTGGTTGCCGCGCCACCCAATTCCGCGAATAATCGGGAGTTTACTGTATTTTCCCTATTTTTACAATTTTTGTTGTTTAAAGCACAAAATAAATTTTTATAGATAATTTTATTTTTATTTTTTATTAACATAATTTTAGTTTTTTTAATATTTAATTATATTATTTTGTTTAATTTATATCATTTAATTTGGGGTCTTTTTTTTTGCATATTTACAACTATTCCAACTTCCCATCCTATTCCAAATATTATTATTAAACAGATTAAGTAAATTTTCTTTTAAACTAAAAAAAAAAAAAAAAATTCTTTGAGGCCAGGGGACTGCTGGCACATAAATTTTCTCACTAATTTTTCCTTAGTGAGTTTTTTATTGTTCCTTTTTTCTTTTGAGGCACCATTGCACTTCCGACGATTATTCCTATTAGCCTTAGTACGGAGACCTCGTTTTTATTGGTGACTGCTCCTGGCTGATGATCGCCAAAGAGCATGAAACAGCTGTTCCAGGATGTCACTTGGTAAACAATTTGGTCTCATTGTTGTTTATTATATCAGTATTTGAAGAGTTCCTCGCATATAATTATCATGTAGGTGGGCCTTTTCCTCTTCGTTACTTTATTTAAAACTTCCTCCTATTCCTCAGTGGTTATATCAATTTCTGTTAAGGCATTGTTTGATCTATTAAAGGTAATTCATATATATCTATGGCTTGGTACTTTCTGTTATGTTATGTTATGTAGTGAATGTGGGTGGCAGAGAAGCCAAGCACTGCGACCGGAGATCTATTGTACTATCCCACGGAAATATGGACAGTTGGAGAGAAAGACTGAGAAAGTATGGTGGGAGAAGTGCAGGGGAAATGGGAGAACCCCGAGAAAACCTGCCCAGCGCGGATCGTACACCATCACGAAAACCCCATGAGAACCGAACCCCGATACTCAGAGGTGACAGGCCGATGTCATAGCGACAACGCCAACCGCCCGGCCTTAGTACTTTACTGTATATTGCACATCGTCTTCTCACGTAAAATGTCGATTTACCAATGTACTAAGTCGAAATATGCCTGTTTTGTACAAGGAAGAGAAATTAAATACAAAGGATGTGAGAAGTGTATTAAAATAAGAAGTTGTAAAATGATTAAAAACTAAGTGTGCCCCTTCCCTCCACACACACGCACACATACAAACACTAAAAACAGAATTAAAAATAATGCAGAAATGGAAAAGAATCTCTTACAAAATCAAGATCCTATATTTTAATATAATTCTTTTTAAGTATCCAAACTCAAATATTTATTTCCTTATTTTTGCTTTAATAAATTTCCAAAGCAAAAATTGCAAGATATCTTCTTTATTTAGTCTTCATAATTTTTAAGCATGGGCGAATACAGGGGGAGAAACGAGACCCCCCCCCCCTCACCCCCACCAGAAATCTCAAAATAAATAGATCAACTCTATTTTCTTAGGTTTTTTTTTCTTTTTCTGGCTTGATAGCAAGTTGAAGGGGTCTTGGAACCACCAAAATTTTGAAACCGTTGATTTTTTTTTTTGTTTTGTTTGGTTATTGCTAATTAATACCCTAACCCCCCCCCCCAATTAGAATCTTTTATATGCCCTTGTTTTTAAGAATTGAGTTATTCTACAGGAAAAGTTTTGAAATCTCAAAATCGTCTGCAAATAAAATTAGCCATGTCAGTACAATATGGCTTTAGTCTTTATTATGAAATGCGTTGCTTTATTGTTTGAAATAATTTGGGACGCAACAGTTGCCCTTAAGGTCAAGCATTTCAGTCGACTGCAGACCTTTTATTTCTTTTTCCAGTGCACCTAAAATTCTGAAAATTTAAATATTAACTGATGAAGCATCGGGGATTTCTATTTTCTTGTTTTTAATTTTAAAATATTCTGCAATTAATTAAATTAAAATTAAAATACAGTCAATTTTTTGAGGTGTTTTCGAGGTATTACTCGGTATTTACAACACAAAAAAACTTGACTAAATTCTGAAATGATAAAAAATTTGTAAAAAATTGATGTGTATTCAAAATATTTATTATTAGTGCAACAGTTAATTATTTTTTAAAAATTAAAAAAATAATTTAATCACATAATTTTAATTTTTTTTTTTTAAATTAGGGATTCGATTAAAGGCGAGAGTATCTGCCCGCTCCCCACGGCCTCCATTAAGTTGATAGAAGCTTTTTATGTCCGTCGCGTCGATCCGATATGTCTTCTCATATGACCTTTAACCTGCTACAATTTGATTAAAACTGGTAAGAACTAAATTAGTTTGCATGTAATTTGAATGTTTTGAAAGTAACTTTATGTTTATTGCAAAAATTGTAAAATCTCTTACAATTTTTCTTAAAAGTAATAACAAATAGGCCTAATGACTTACAAGTAGGCCTAACGACTAATCTGAAAACATGGAATACTGTGGCGTAATATTCAACTTTAATTTTTAGGTTTATTGATTTTCTTTTTTTATTGAACGTCAATTTAGCAGTAAAAAAAAAATACAGAACAATAAAAGAAATTACACAGTCTTTTTTTTTTTATCTTAATTTGGATTTCGGGAAAAAAATTCTCACTGGATCGAATTTAATTTACATTTTATCTTTACTGTGTCATTTTTGATAACATGAAAATCAATTTTTAAATATTATTAAAAACTAAACAAAAATTTTTTGTTTGAATTTCATCTTTGGATTTCCTATTAGGCCTATTATCCAGTTATTGCTGTTTGACGGACTTTTATTATTTACTAAGATTGTTCCAGAATGAAAATTTTAGTTTTCATTTTTGTTATTAATAATTATTATTGCTGATGGTTTTATTGGTAAGTGACACCATCTAAAGTCTCCCAACTATTTGATTTGGTACAACGATAAAAACTGTTCGTGGATTTCTACATCTCCTTCATTCCTTTGGTGCAACGCGAAGCAGAAGCTTCTAACAGCAGCAGTCGTGTATCCATATGGACGGTTCCGTATCCTGTTTATATATTTATCTGTTCTGTAAACAGAGGAGACAGCCAGTTATTTGTAGAGCAATCATAATTTCCTGCTGCAAGGCTGCAATAAAGACTTATGCATTAATGTTTTCCTCTTTAAGCTTCTTCTTAAAAGAGTGATTGATATGGCAGCTCACGGTAAACAATAAGCGTTATGCTCGTTAAATTGCCAAAAAAAAAAAAAAAAACTCGGACCGGGCTCCGTTTAGCACAGGAGCACTGGTGGTGGTATAATAAACGAACAACGGGGGTTCACTTGGTTGATAATTGTTCTGGTGTCTAACGGTTTATATTTAATATAAATATATTAATATATATTAATATAAATGTATTAATATATATTAATATAAATATATTAAATATATTATATTTAATATCCTAGAAAGTAAAACCTAGAAAGC
Organism: Thereuonema tuberculata; assembly: GCA_023159025.1. Lineage (NCBI taxonomy): Eukaryota > Metazoa > Arthropoda > Chilopoda > Scutigeromorpha > Scutigeridae > Thereuonema > Thereuonema tuberculata. The sequence continues at coordinate 416 of JAFIDM010031733.1, read as the reverse complement.
ACTATTCCTATTGCTATGTGTGTACGTGCACCTGTTCCCCAATAACTTTTTAACCGCTAGATCGATTTTTTTTTTTTTTTTTTAGAAATTTATTATCCATATTTGTAGAGTCGGTAGCCCAGACGAGTGCTAAGGAGCTTGACTGAGATCTAGAGAAGCCTGGTTCAATCCCTGACCCCATGCTGAATTCTCCTCTAGACTGGTCCTAGGGTTCACTCAGCCCTTTCTAAAATGAGTACCTTTCTTTTCCGAGAGTTAAAATGGGCGGGCGTCAGGCTGACATCAACTAAGTCCCGTTGGTCGCGAAACCCGGGAGCCTTACTTCCCGCAACCCCAAGGGCCTACGTAGGGATACTTTGAATTAAATACGCCTATTCCAGAACTAGATACAATCTAGCAACTTTTATAATTGAAAT